>JAVTVY010004525.1:0-25000 GCA_036873755.1 Hanleya hanleyi
TAACAATTGTATTCTCATCTGAAGATTATGCCAACAGAATAAAATGTGATAACCTATGGTGTTATTCTGCTTAATTTAAACAAGTTTGTACCTTCTCTCAAACTGATACCATGCAATTATACGAGTAACATGAAAAAATCAGGCATTTCCGGATGGCTCCTTGTACTCGCCATTTTGAATTTAACCATCATTTTTAATCTGATGACAAGCGATTAGATTATTAATGGACACAAGGTATTCGGCTATTATGTGAGATCAAGTATAATGCCTTGATCAATATGAGCAACATGAAAAAGTATGATTTCAAATGGCTCCATATGACCGCCATTTTGAATTTCACCATGAAATCTCAGGCTTATGTAAATAGATTTAATATGGGCGTAAGATGTTCTGAGATCTCTCGGTTCTGATACGTTTGAAAAATGAGCTAAGAATATTGCAATGAACTATACGCGCAACATAAAAACGAGTGATTTCAGATGACCCTATATGGCTACCACTTTGAATTTGACCATCAATTATTAATCTTTAGATACCAGGTATATGTAAATAGATTCGAAATGGGTGCAAGATATTCCACTATGGTCAGAGATCTCTCGGTTTCGATAATTTGGACAATGAGCTAGGAATAATGGCTTGAACTACATGTATACGAGCAACATGACACGTTTGATTTTCAGATGGCCGACATTCTGAATTTCGCCATCACATATGGATCATAGGGATATGTAACTAAAACGGACAGTAGATTTCTGGCGATGCATAGAGAACCCTCGATTTTGAAAAATTTGCCCAGTGAGGTGAGAATAATGCTTTCAACTACTCGAGCAACATGAAAAAGTGTGATTTTCAGAATACCCCAGGTGCGCTATTTTGAATTAAACCATCATATTTTGAGCTGAAAATTATGCAACAGATTCTAAATAGGTGTAAGGAGTTGGACTTTGATGTGACATCCACTGATGTTAAAAGAATTTCACAATGATCAGAGAATAATACATATTATATGAACAAACCGTGGAGGCGTGACTGACGGGTAACCCCACATGATCACCATTTTGAATTAACGCATGATGGTTAATCACTAGAATTATGGAAATGGGCTAAAAATTAGCTCAATATAATATTCCATAGTATATTATGTATACCCTCCCACCTTGAACCCTACCGCACAAAGAACTGGTTTAGCATGGGTACCCATTTTAACAAACAATGCCATCAAAAGCTACATTTGGCGTCCTTGGTCGGTTGTCTACATGTGAGTGTAAAGATCATGGCTAAATTCAAAATGGTTGCAATGAGGTGCCCTCAGAAAGTAGCATTTGTCATTGTTTTCCGTCCATTATTTACTACATTTCTTGCCCACAAATGCATAAAACTAATTTATTCAGCCTAAATAATCATTCTCCATCGCACAGGTATTTTATGAGAAAAATCGTTGAAAAAAACATCGGCGGAAAAATGATTCCGACAAGATGACGTCAACGTGATGTCATAATGATGGTAATCTTGATTTCCTTGCAAGCATTTTATGTAGACGTTGGCCAAATTATATAGTATAGAAAGTTTCAGTCCTCTAGCCCGGGGAGTAACGAAAAGAGATAGGTAGCGAAAACCCCTCCCCCCATCTTCCCAAGAATGCAATTAATAGACTCAAAATACCCCGATTCTGAGTAGGGTTGAGTTGCTGGTAATAATTAGCTAATGAGTAATTTGGTAATGTGTATATTTGTAACAAATCAGATTCAAACACCTCAGTAAGCCATAATTTTATAGCAATTTGGCCTTCCTAAGACACAGAGAGCAAGAAAATCGATATTTTATCATCTGTGGTGGCCATCTTGGATTTTTGAGTTTCACGTGAATTCTATAGGAAAGTCAAGAGGGCTCCTAGACTGAAAATTATCAGTAGCCCTTAAGGAAGCGTCATGCAAAATATATGGCGCTTTTATCCGGCCTGTAACGGTAATTTTGAAAAATGACCGCAAGCCACCTGACTAAACTTTTCTCCTACAGCAATACATATATGACCACAATTCTATTCTGACATAACATCTACATGTAAATTAATCCTCTTCCAAACATGATATAAGAGTCTGTAAACGGTGAGAACATATATTTTACATTTATATAGGTTAATCATCTGTCCCCAAAACTGAACTTAGTCGACTTGCTGTATTCCTTCCTTGAATACGTGTTTTTTATTGAAAATTTGTGCAAAAATTACGTTATATACACAATTATTTGGAAAGGTAACAATGAAAACTATCGATTATATATCTGACCAGAGTAGGTCCGAGTAGTCTCCCTGGAATATACTGAAATAATTGCATTTTCCCGACGAATGCTAGTCCGCGGGAATTGTGTCATCTTTGCTTCGCTTGGTCTACAGAAACAACTTGGAGACGTCTTAGTACCTTGTGCGCCTAGCACCCTCGCCTGATCACAATGGACGGCGTTACATGCACTGAAAATAAAACATAAAATACGTGTTTTATTAATATTTTCCAGGTTATAAACTTTGCTGGTCCCATATTTAGAATAGGTATAATATTCCATTTTGTATAAACTGCAATTTATATACCTCAATAATGTACATTTCGTTCATTGAGATCAGTGGCATTTCAAAAACCTAATGAGTAGTACTTCTTCACTGAGCAATTTAGCACAGTCTTTTTTGGTGTTTCCTTTGTTCGGAATAGGAATGAGTATAGGTTGATCAAGTACCTGGCTATTTACAATACAGCTCAGAAAAGAACTCTCTTTAAACGAGACAAAATAAAAGCATAGATGCGAGTATAATTCATAATTCATGAAAACAAAAACAAAATCTCGAATGAGAATATTACACACGCGTCTGCCAAAGTGGCAAACGCACCTGTAATTTTTGTAGAAGCGGTCAGAAATAAATCAGTCGAGTGGTCAGATTAAATTAACGTGTCTTTAACAAACTAAAACGCGTCGCTACTTAACCCTGTCTGGCCTGAGTTTTTTTAGACGTATCCTGGCTTGGGGGGGCAAATGCCTCCCGCTCCAATTATTTTTCTTAACCCTTGAGCTAGGGGCTGAATCTTACCACACCAAATGCACGAAATCTAAGATGGCCGCGTGGATGACGTCACAGTAACGTCATTTTCAAAAATGCATTTGTTGGTGGGTTTTTCTGTCAGATTAATATTTACTAGTTTATCATGCAGTTTTTGTGGAGGAATTGCATAAATAAAAAATTCGAATAATGTGAGGTGAAATAAAATAGTTTTTGTCCACTTTTCATCACTTTTCTGGTTCCCCACGTGGTCGCCATCTTGAATTTACCCAGGATCCTCTGCTCGGGGGATCATGCAGATAGGCTCAAAATGACCCCAATATGATAAACTATAAAGTTACGGAGTTTCAGCTCTCCATTTTTTGTCGTTCTGAAGATGGCGTGGAGGGGGGCATTTCGGCCTTCCCCTCATGCCAGGTAGGGTTGATTTGACGCCACCGCAGAGAATTGTTCGGTAATCCCAAGAGCGAGTTTGTAAAATATATCCCGATATCTCTATATCCCTCCAACGTCTTAAAAGGGCCTTCTTCATTGATGATGAATGTTGGAATTGAAATGTGCCAGGATAAGTGCAATTATGTAAATGAATTATTCCATTTTCCCTCCAGTAGAGGTCTATGCTCGAAAACCGAAATCGTTGACGCAATGACGACAAACGTCTCTCTTTGTTTGACCGCGTTCTCCAAAAACGTAGGCGTCGTGAAAGCGCGTGTCAGTCCTGCCATAGTCTCGGTCATTTATAATCTCGATTTTCTCGCGTTACGATCGCGTTTAATGTAAAGACTTTTCTTGATTGTACTGTACATGTAAAAATAACTAGTAAAATGAATAATCGTAAAAAGGTAGAAAATAATAATATTAATAATAATTCCAATGGCCCTTTTCTGGGGTTTTAAAAGTATGTAAACGAATTTTTTTTTTCAATGTAATAAATATAACAGGTTCTCCCATCGAGTCCTTGCTGTGATATATATATATATATATATATATATATATATATATATATATATATATATATATATATATATATATATATTCAGGTACCCAACAAGGAGAACCTTAAGGTTACGTACAAATGTGATAGTTTTCACTTTAAATATAAGCTGAACATGTGTACATTCATAATTCGACGGGTGTCGCCGTGATAACCTTGAAAGCATTTTGTTCTGGGCCACGCCCCTTTGAACTCCGAATCTCATAATTTTGTCAGAATTGGAAGTGTCAAGTTCGGTATCAAACTCAAGCTAACGACATACACCATGCTAATCTGGATCTTAAAACTGAACATTGTATCATGCAATGCCATATAAGCTCATCTTGGATCAAACAGACCCTACTAGACATCATGTCCCCCACCCGCCCCACCCACCTTTCTGAATCACCTCCAAAACGACAAAAAATTAAGCCGGATATTTCCCGACTTTATAGCCAATCTTATTGGTATCCTTTTGAATCAATTTGCGTACCCCTTCGAATAGAGGATCATGGGTAAATGGGGCTCATGAGGATGTGACAGTCATTTTTCTTCAAAATTCTTACCTTTTTACTCGTAAAAGTGCCTGGAATTATGGTATATCGCATCAGATAATTATTTTTCATTTTATTGTACATTATGCATTGCAAACTGTTGACCGCTTCTTTCCTGCTGGAAACCATCTTGCCTATTTGTTATTTTTGATTCATACACATTTGTTCATTGGTGCTGTCACACGAAATAGATCAGCTGATTATTGACGCGAAAATTCGTTTATAGACAGCTGAATATTGGATCCGACGCTTGCTATCGAATCGCCCAGGCCAGATAGGGTTAAGAAGGTAGGTCAATGATCACGATTACACTCATAGACAGAATTTCTTAATAATGCCACTAAACGTTGACAACAATGACGCAAATTATGACTGAAGTAATATATATTTAAGGTCACTAGGCTTTACAATTTCATCTGGTGACAAAATATCAAATCCTGAAATGCATTTTATCCCAATTGATCCTTTTGTCATCCGTGTGATTTACAGGCTATGCCTCGGTCGTTCACCCTGACGGCTGTTAGATTATTTGGCTCATCGATCGAACATATCATAAATATCATGTTCCCCTCCACACTTTCTTGTTCGAAATCTATCTGGAATGTGACCAACGGGGAAGCCATCAGAGAGAAATGGTTAGTTCTGAAGCTTAGTTCATTGATGCCAACATGACGGCCATCACGGATAATTGGTTAGTTTATTGATATCAACATGGCGGCCATCGCGGAGAAATGGTTAGGTCAGCAGCTTGGTTCACTGATACCAACAGGAAGGCCATCAAGGTGAAATGGTTATTTTTGCAGCTTAGTTCATTGGTAACAATGGCGGCCATCACGGAGAAATGGTTCGTTCTGCAAATTAGTTCATTGATACCAACATGATGCTCATCACGAAGAAATGGTTGGGTCATCAGCTTAGTTCATTGATACCAACATGACGGCCATCAAGGAGAAATGGTTAGTTCATTGATACCAACATGACGGCCATCAAACAGAAATGGTTAGTTCATTGATACCAACAGGGCGGCCATGACGGAGAAATGGTTAGTTCAGCAGCTTAGTTCATTAGTACCAACAGGGCGGCCACCACATAGAAATAGTTAGGTCAGCAGCTTAGTGCATTGATACCAAAATAACGGCCATCACGGAGAAATGGTTAGGTCAGCAGCTTAGTGTATGATACAAACATGACAGCCATCAAGGAGGAATGGTTAATTCATCAGCTTAGTTCATGATGCAAAAATAAGACCATCAGATAGAAATGATTAGGTCTGCAGCTTACTTGATTGACACCAAAAGGACAGCCATCACGGAGAAATGGTTAGGTCATCAGCTTAGTTCATGATACAAACATGACTGCCATCACGGAGAAATGATTAGGTCATCAGCTTAGTTCATGATACAAACATGACAGCCATCACGGAGAAATGG
This sequence comes from Hanleya hanleyi, assembly GCA_036873755.1. Classification (NCBI taxonomy): domain Eukaryota; kingdom Metazoa; phylum Mollusca; class Polyplacophora; order Lepidopleurida; family Hanleyidae; genus Hanleya; species Hanleya hanleyi. The sequence goes on from JAVTVY010004525.1 coordinate 6,004, forward strand.
TTAGGTCATCAGCTTAGTTCATGATACAAACATGACAGCCATCCCGCAGATATGGTTAGGTCATCAGCTTAGTTCATGATACAAACATGACAGCCATCACGGAGAAATGGTTAGGTCATCAGCTTAGTTCATGATACAAACATGACAGCCATCACGGAGAAATGGGTAGGTCATCAGCTTAGTTCATGATACAAACATGACAGCCATCACGCAGAAATGGTTAGGTCAACAGCTTAGTTCATGATACAAAAATACGACCATCACAGAGAAATGATTAGGTCATCAGCTTAGTTCATGATACAAACATGACAGCCATCACGCAGAAATGGTTAGGTCATCAGCTTAGTTCACGATACAAAAATACGACCATCACAGAGAAACGATTAGTTCTGCAGCTTACTTGATTGACACCAACAGGACAGCCATCACGGAGAAATGGTTAGGACTGCATCTTAGTTCTTTGATGACCCAATACACAGAAGCATATGCGGAAGATACCAACAGAGGGGTCATCACGGAGAAATGATTATATGGTTCTGCAGCTTGGTTCATTGATACCAACAGAGCGGTCATCACGGAGAAATGATTATATAGTTCTGCAGCTTAGTTCATTGATACCAACAGGGCGGTCGTCATGGAGAAATGGTTAGTTCTAAAGCTTAGTTCGTTGATGCCAACAGGGCGGCCATCACGGAAAAATGGTTAGTTTATTGATATCAACATGGCGGCCATCACGGACAAATGGTTAGGTTAGCAGCTTGGTTCATTGATACCAACACGAAGGCCATCAATGCGAAATGGTTAATTCTATAGCTTAGTTCATTGGTAATTAACAACGGCGGCCATGACGCATAAATGGTGCGTTCTGCAACTTAGTTCATTGATACTAACAGGACGATCATCACGGAGAAATGGCTAGGTCAACAGCTTAGTTCATTGATACCAACATGACGGCCATCAAGGAGAAATGGTTAGCTCATTGATACCAACAGGGCGGCCATCACGTAGAAATGATTATATAGTTCTGCAGCTTATTTCATTGATACCAACAGGGCGACCATCACAGAGAAATGATTAGTTCTGCAGCTTAGTTCATTAATACCCTCAGGGCGGCCATCACAGAGAAATAGTTAGGTCAGCAGCTTGGTGCATCGATACCAAAATGACAGCCATCACGGAGAAATGGTTAGGTCAGCAGCTTAGTTCATGATACAGAAAGACGACCATCACGGAGATATGATTAGATCTGATTAGCAGCTTACTTGATTGCTTCCAACAGGACAGCCATCACGGGGAAATGGTTAGATCTGCATCTTAGTTCTTTGATAAACTAATAAACAGAATCATATACGGTAGACTGGTTGTTTGTCATCGAAGAGCGGGTGGGAAGTATTGCAATACAGCTAGGGCTGTCAGACATATGCGATTTCTGAATTTATGAAACCAGAACAGAATGTACCACATAAGCGATAGATATGGTTACAGTGTTCTGACCATGTGCATCCTTCTCGACAGTTTCGCGGAATTGTTTGTCAGTGCAGATTGATCAGGCGATGAAGGTCTAACATTTTTTACGCTGTAACAGTAAACACACGAGTTGTCGATCGTCTGAAAGTGGCAAAAATAAAAAAGTTTCCCATCCTCTTTTCCAGGAGCAAGATTCTGATACAGCAATGCCTATATCTTGCGAAAATCGTCGTCCTAAGTTTACTTATAGACAGTTTAAAAAACTGACAGGAACTTGAAAAATCAGTGGGCTGTTCTCGATGTTATCAACCATATCACTACTGGTACAACAAGTCATCGAACATGCCATACCTGGATTGCTCTCTGTGTCACTACTGTCAACTAAAAACCCCCAGCAGCAACGCACAGGAGTTCAGTCTTTCGGAGAGCCCGAATGACCATATTTGGGACGGTTAAGATTATCAGTCAACTATCTTTTCAGTTTGATACGAGGATCTTTAGCATGAAACTACGAACTTTATGATGAAACTTCTGGACATCGTCTCAATATATCAGCCATTCGTCATATCCATTTCAATCTAAAACCCATACCAGCTGACATTTCCATCATTTTTGTTTGATGCTGATATTTGGGGGAGGAGAGTAGCCTGCCTCAGAAAGTTTTGCAATTTGAGGCTATTTTGAGCATTTGAGCATTTCTGGTCCATTTTATAGAATGAACAGGCAAAATGTGGCCACCACAGAAGCAACACCTTCAATAAACGGCGAGCATGATTGTTGATGCGAAAAAGACGAGAAACCCAAGGATTCACTGACTATATGAAACATATGTCATGTCCAACACAATTGCGTGTGTGTCAAGGTGACTTACCTTGAACAGAACGACTTAGCGTAATCGACAGGCATGTGCGTTGCATATATCTAGTAAGTCTAGCTAATCTCGGAACCTAAGCCAAGTGTATGATGGCCGAGAGGGGCCATCGACCATCGCCCTTGAAACATTTTGGGCGATATTGCGATAACGCGATATTGCGATGCGATAACGCGATATTGCGATGCGATAACGCGATAATGCGATGCAATAACGCGAAAACGCGATATTGCGATATTGCGATAACGCGATATTGCGATGCGATAACGCGAAAACGCGATATTCCGATATTGCGATAACGCGATATTGCGATGCGATAACGCGATGTTGCGATGCGATAACGCGATAACGCGAAAACGCGATATTGCGATATTGCGAAATATCGCGTTATAATTACGCGATAATGTGCGATATTGTGCGATAATGCGATATATCGCGTTATTATTCGGCGATATTGTGCGATATTGTGCGATATTGCGAAATATCGCGCTATAATCACGCGATAATGTGCGATATTGTGCGATATTGCGATAATGCGATATATCGCGTTATTTTTCCGCGATATTGTGCGATATTGTGCGATATTGCGATATTGCAAAATATCGCGTTATTTTCCCGCGATGCTTGAGCGGATAGCCATGAAGACAACTCTGTCAACTCCGTTGGCCCAATTCCTGGTTATCTCCCCTGATTCGAACATTTCGAAATAGATACGAATTTCGCTCCAGTTACTTGATCAAATAAAACTCATGCGCCAATAAATTATATTGATTGATTTTTAATTGTTTTCATGGTACCATCGTATCATCTTACCATCGTACCATCGTGCCATCGTACCGTGGTATCATCGTACCATCGTATCATCGTACCATCGTATCATCGTACAATCCTATCGTCGTATCATAGCATCATAGTACCATCGTACCATCGTGTCATCGTACCATCGTATCATCGTACCCTCTTATCATCGTACCATCGTAGCATCGTCTCATCGTATCATCGTACCATCCTATCATCGTACCATAGCATCATCGTACCGTCGTACATCGTGTCATCGTGCTATATTTATTTAAATACCCACCGTTATGTACCGTTGATGGATGGAGATGTCTTTCAGCACAGCGACTCGTTTTGGTTCTTACATAGGTTGGTTGAGCCAGGAGATAAACTATTCTTTACTCACTCGACTTTCCCCACACACTATCACCTGATTAACTAAATAAAAAAGCCAAAGGCCCTAAGAAGCCCCGGTAATATTAAAAGCGTAAATTCGTGTCTATTTGGCTGCAGCCTGAGCCGCAGTCAGGACGGGTAAAGGCCAAAGAAGGCCGCATCCTGTTCGGAATGGGCCGTGTGAGGTCGCATAGTGAACCACTCGTAGGAGAGCATCCGACTGGATGGGTGAGTGGTGAAAGAAAGGCTATGACGCGCATGCACAGACAGAGAATAGTGAGAAATTAGCATTGTATCCACGGTTTAGGGTAGAGATATACCGATGGGGCTGAGTGAATGAGTGAGTGAGTGTGAGTGAGGAAGAGGTGAAGTGAAGGAGGAGGAGGAATGGAGTTGAGTGAGTGAGTGATCATATAAAGTCGTTTGTAAACCATTAGCCTCAAGTTGTATCTAAACATGATTGGCATCCCATTGAAGCTCTGATCCGGTAGAGACACACTGGAAGTGATATATGCATGCGCACTGAGGAGTTGTAGAGAAAGGGGAATTTCAGTGGTGCTGACTATGCCCCAAACACGTCAAGGTTATATGCATAGCAATACATTTTCTTTATTCCATTCGATAATTTTTTTTACACGATGTATTTTTTTATTTGTATTCGAAGCAGTTGTAAAATATATGTGCAATAATAGCATTGTGGGTAATACCTAACCCCGCCTATTTGAATATGTAACGAGGTTTTTCATTGGCTATTGGGAAATCGACGGCGAAAATGGCGGCATACTGGACAGTCGATTTTGATAATGTTTGTCTTGTGTTTGTCTTCATTCTTAGTGCCAAATCACAAACAAACGATTTGAATGTAGGGAAACTCACCAAAGAGACAGTGAAGGCAAACCGACACATATCTCAAATATGCCGCCATTTTCGCCATCGATTTCTCAATAGCCAACGAAAAGCTTTGTTACATTGCATAACGTACCTATTTCGAAATGTTCGAATCAGGAGAGATAACCAGGAATTGGGCCAGCAGAGTTGACAGAGTTGTCTTCATGGCTATCCGCTCTCGCATCGCGCAATTATAACGCGATATTGTGCGATATTGTGCGATATTGCGATATTGCTATAATATCGCACAATATCGCGGAAAAATAACGCGATATATCGCAATATCGCAATATCGCACAATATCGCACAATATCGCGTTATTTTCGAGAAAATAACGCGATATTGTGCGATATTGCGATATTGCTATAATATCGCACAATATCGCGGGAAAATAACGCGATATATCGCAATATCGCACAATATCGCACAATATCGCGTTATTTTCGAGAAAATAACGCGATAGTGTGCGATATTGTGCGATATTGCGATATTGCTATAATATCGCACAATATCGCGGAAAAATGACGCGATATATCGCAATATCGCACAATATCGTACAATATCGCGTTATTTTCTCGAAAATAACGCGATAGTGTGCGATATTGTGCGATATTGCGATATTGCTATAATATCGCACAATATCGCGGGAAAATAACGCGATATATCGCAATATCGCACAATATCGCACAATATCGCGTTATTTTCGAGAAAATAACGCGATAGTGTGCGATATTGTGCGATATTGCGATATTGCTATAATATCGCACAATATCGCGGGAAAATAACGCGATATATCGCAATATCGCAATATCGCACAATATCGCACAATATCGCGTTATTTTCTCGAAAATAACGCGATATTGTGCGATATTGTGCGATATTGCGATATTGCGATATATCGCGTTATTTTCCCGCGATATTGTGCGATATTATAGCAATATCACAATATCGCACAATATCGCGTTATAATTGCGCGATGCGAGAGCGGATAGCCATGAAGACAACTCTGTCAACTCTGCTGGCCCAATTCCTGGTTATCTCCCCTGATTCGAACATTTCGAAATAGGTACGTTATGCAATGTTTTTTTTATTCTTATTCGAAGGAGATGTAAAATAAATGTCCAATAATTGCATTGTGGGTAATACCTAACCCCGCCTATTTGGATATGTAACGAAGCTTTTCGTTGGCTATTGAGAAATCGATGGCGAAAATGGCGGCATATTTGAGATATGTGTCGGTTTGCCTTCACTGTCTCTTTGGTGAGTTTCCCTACATTCAAATCGTTTGTTTGTGATTTGGCACTAAGAATGAAGACAAACACAAGACAAACATTATCAAAGACGACATCGACAGCCAAAGACGAGGCAAACCGACTGTCAAATATGCCGCCATTTTCGCCGTCGATTTCCCAATAGCCAATGAAAAACCTCGTTACATATTCAAATAGGCGGGGTTAGGTATTACCCACAATGCAATTATTGCACATATATTTTACAACTGCTTCGAATACAAATAAAAAAATACATCGTGTAAAACAAATTATCGAATGAAATAAAGAAAATGTATTGCTATGCATATAACCTTGACGTGTTTGGGGCATAGTCAGCACCACTGAAACTCCCCTTTCTCTACCACTCCTCAGTGCGCATGCATATATCACTTCCAGTGTGTCTCTACCGGATAAGAGCTTCAATGGGATGCCACTCATGTTTAGATACAACTTGAGGCTAATGGTTTACAAACGACTTTATATGATCACTCACTCACTCAACCCCATTCCTCCTCCTCCTTCACTTCACCTCTTCCTCACTCACACTCACTCACTCATTCACTCAGCCCCATCGGTATATTTCTACCCTAAACCGTGCATACAATGCTAATTTCTCACTATTCTCTGTCTGTGCATGCGCGTCATAGCCTTTCTTTCACCACTCACCCATCCAGTCGGATGCTCTCCTACGAGTGTTTCACTATGCCCTTTCACGGCCCATTCCGAACAGGATGCGACCTTCTTTGGCCTTTACCCGTCCTGACTGCGGCTCAGGCTGCAGCCAAATAGACACGAATTTACGCTTTTAATACTACCAGGGCTTCTTAGGGCCTTTGGCTTTTTTATTTAGTTAATCAGGTGATAGTGACTAGTGTGTGGGGAAAATCGAGTGAATAAAGAATAGTTTATCTCCTCGCTCATGTAAGAACCATAACGAGTCGCTGTGCTGAAAGACATCTCCATCCATCAACGGTACATAACGGTGGATATTTAAACAAATATAGCACGATGGTGCGATGGCACGATGGTACGATGATGCTATGGTGCGATGATAGGATGGTACGATGATACGATGGTACGATGATACCACGGTACGATGGTACGATGGTAAGATGATACGATGGTACCATGAAAACAATTAAAAATCAATCAATATAATTTATTGGCGCATGGGTTTTATTCGATCAAGTAACTGGAGCGAAATTCGTATCTATTTCGAAATGTTCGAATCAGGGGAGATAACCAGGAATTGGGCCAACGGAGTTGACAGAGTTGTCTTCATGGCTATCCGCTCAAGCATCGCGGGAAAATAACGCGATATTTTGCAATATCGCAATATCGCACAATATCGCGGAAAATAACGCGATATATCGCATTATCGCAATATCGCACAATATCGCACATTATCGCGTGATTATAACGCGATATTTCGCAATATCGCAATATCGCACACTATCGCACAATATCGCCGAATAATAACGCGATATATCGCATTATCGCAATATCGCACATTATCGCGTAATTATAACGCGATATTTCGCAATATCGCAATATCGCGTTTTCGCGTTATCGCGTTATCGCATCGCAACATCGCGTTATCGCATCGCAATATCGCATTATCGCATCGCAATATCGCGTTATCGCAATATCGCAATATCGCGTTTTCGCGTTATCGCATCGCAATATCGCGTTATCGCAATATCGCAATATCGCGTTTTCGCGTTATCGCATCGCAATATCGCGTTATCGGATCGCAATATCGCGTTATCGCAATATCGCCCAAATTGTTTCAAGGGCGATGGTCGATGGCCCCTCTCGGCCATCATACAAGTGTTTAGCAATTTTATCATTTAGTGGACCGAGGCAAAACTTTTCATGCCATGTTTGAACCGTAAGAACACGACCGAAGGATAAAGACCGGCGTTTTAGCATAATGTATCCTGCGATAAAATAGTCTAAATAGCACGATATGATGGATATCAGTCAGACTATTAGCACAACATATATGTGATCTTATGTCTAGCATACTTCCATCCCCAGTGAACAGTTCAATGGAATGACGTAGACTTGAGAGCTGAAACTTCGTAGCCTTCATATTGGGGTAATCTCGGTTCTACTTGCGTAAACATCGTCCATAGCATAGGTGAATTTGAAATGACAAGCATGACGATTCTTCTTCAAAATATTGCCTCTTTCATCATAAAAACGTCCAAAATATACCATCTTGTATTGATTTTCTAGTAGAAGCTTGACCAAAAGTTTAAGCCTCGCGGACAACGGGACAGCAATCCAGTCTGAGGTACATCTCATTTTCTAGGTCCAATAGTGACCACAAATTTACCTTGCTTGACATAATATTTAATTTTAATGAATATATCATCAGTATATAGGTAAAATGGGCTATTATTAGCTTTTGTTTTCACTGGCATGAAGTCCTCCCTGTAATATATTACGCTGATACCTGACCCATCTTCTTTAATAATGAGTTTGAATGACATAAGGTGACCTCAAATGACATCTAAAATGACATCTCAGTATAAAACATTCAATTTTAGTAGAAAAAATATTATCTTCAGTATATCTTGACTGGTTTAGATTGTGTTCCAATTTTGGCCTAATTGGTCTAATCCCATCGGTATTTACGGTTAGGCTCATTTTGGTGTTGGATATCTGACAGTAACAAGCAAAATCGTCCAAATATCATACACTGTAATGCTGTGTTAAATGGATAAAAATGAAGTAAAGTGACACATATATGTAAGCGTTAAATGTGATGTTAAGAATAGGTGAAGGTTGATCGTGAAATAAATAACGAGAGATACTATAATAAAGAAGTAAAATTAAACACGTGGGCATTTTCCAGGTAAAACAAAATTACGCAAATAACAATATAGATAGAAGTTCGTGATTCTGTTACGGGGGGAATAAAATTTTTGGGTTTGCTCAAGGGGCGAATAAAGTGCCTCGGTTGGCAAATCCTCGGATCGGAGACGAAGTATACGAGATCTATAGTGATCCAAAGAAACAAGGTAATAATTGGGGTGTTCAATGGGCCCTATCTAACCAACACGATCTAGCCCTGAACACGATTTCAAGTGGGATGATATTCATAAGCTCTCCGGTCACCAAATCAACGGAAATAGAAGAAAACACATGGAAGCCATCCAAATCAAACGACAGAAATCAACCCGGTACCATGGTGTCTTAATTCGAATGCCTATGACAGCCTCCTCAGCGTAGATAAATGTTACCTCCGTGACTGCTAATTTTCTTACATTTAGAAATTGTTTTTCTTATTATGGTGTCTCTTTACAGTGAATTATAAGTTATGTTTTAACTTTCATGTAGATCATCATACACTCTTGTTATGTTCTTATATGGATTTTTCTGAAGATGGTGAGAGAGTAGCGTGTGCATCATACTAGCATCTTTAGTTCCGAAACTAAAACCTTTCAGGTAACAGTTCGATTTTCACTGCCGAAACCAAAGCTCTCTTGTTATTGGATCTACTATAGGAGGAAAATATGTCATATTCTCAAATTCACTGTTATGACTTCAAGCGATTGAGGGTGGAACTTCAACTCACCCCACCATTTTGTTCATTCTACAATAAACCGCAGATTCCATAAACATATTGATGTTGTGTTTAGTTGGTTGCCCAGATACGTTGACAGGAAATACTGAAGCTGTTGAAATGGCTAAGGCAAGCCTAGATAAAAAAGGAACCAGCCCCACGGTGTACTCCATGCCAAGAAGTTCTCACAGTGAAACATATTCTGATCGAATGTATAGACTTTAAAATCGTAAAGCCCCAGTCACACTGTCAAGAATTGGGTATGCGAATCACCGCGAACTGGAAAATCGTGTTCATTCTTGGCAATTCGTAATGGAATCTTGCGGGGTTCGTCGCAGGTCGTGACCGTTCTTGCCTATTCTCGGAGGGAGTGCGAAAGTTTTGAAATGTTCAAAACATTCTCCCTCCAAGTACGATTAAATGGTATACGTTTGTCATTCTTGACACCATCCTACGGCGTTCTCGCATGCATTCTCCTCCTATCGTGTATATTCGTGGGTAGTCGTAGTAGTTCTTTCGGTCACAAATCAGCAAGAATGCCGTACGCATTTTACGATGATTGTTGGACGAATTCTACGCTTCTTGTACGATCATACTACGATACTGAGACGAATTCAACACGATGTGTGGTGACAGTACTACGAATAAACGCGACAATACTACGAATACCCACGCTGGCGCTATGTTTCATGAAAAATAGACTACGCTTCCTCGCGAATCTCGCACGATTCCATAGGATTGCTTCACGATCTCTCGCGAAGACAATCGTATGTTGTACATTTCATAGAAGACGGATCATATATATAGGTTCGCGTGGCCTTCTGGGGTGTCGAGTCACAGCGTAACAGGTTCGTACTGCATTCGTACTCACATCGTACTGCATACGTGCTTATTCGTAGCAGATTATCGAGCATTCGTATACTGGGTTCTCGGGCTGCCGTGTTGATGCGTAGGGCGTTCTTCATTGAATCGTACTGCATGCGTACTCATTCTTGATGATTCTTGTTAAATGCTTATGACTGTCGTACAAGGAACCTATGGCATGCGTAAGGGATTCGTAGGACAGTTTCCAAGAGGCCCTCTACAGGCGAATTGACACGAAAGATTAAAATATTCGTGGTCATTTGCCGGCATTCTTCATCCAATTCTTGACAGTGTGACTGGGTCTTAAGAGATTTTTTTTATCAAGCAGCCACTTTAGAAGATCTTTCCAGTCGGGAAAACTTTATTTTGGGTTATTTGAGAGAAATCGATATGTTTTAATGTACGTACATGTTTTTGGTGTGTTGTGTTGATTATTTAAGGTTTGCTGGGTTGTTGATGTGTTTCTGTTGGAATACTCAGAATTTTGTTTGATCGTCGCTATAAAGCTGGAATGTTGCTGAACGCGACATTAAAACTTCTCTCTCTCTCTCTCTCTCTCCCCCTCCCTCTCTCTCTCTCTATATCTCTCTCTGTCTCGCCCTCTCTCTCTCTCTCTCTCTCTCTCTCTCCCTCTCTCTCTCTCTCTCTCTATATCTCTCCCTGTCTCGCCCTCTCTCTCTCTCTCTCTCTCTCTCTCTCTTATTACTGACTTATACCCTGTAATCACCATTGACTGAATCGGGCGGGTGGGACTAGCAGATCAATTAATACCTTACCGGTCTGCTCACTTTGTATGGCGTAATCACTACTTGACATGCCTCATTCGCATTACTCGGCGACGTTTTGTCACCTATTTCGCACAAATATTCCCGTCTGTAGTTTTCTACACTGGGGCCGTTATGTTCGAAAACTTTCAAAATTTAAAAAAAAAACATAAACCCCTACACACAGTACCCACAATTTATTTTTTAAACAATAGGAAATAACATTTTGGTCATCACTGAGCTATATCATCAACGACGATACCTTGTTTCTGGGGGGCCGATATAGATTTACTTATCGTTTCAAACAATACATGCAGGAATATTTCGGTTCCAGTTCCGGCCACTGGAGCAACGGAGATACCTCAATTCTGAGTGCCGTATGTCTTATTTCCAGCAAAATTACTCAAGTACATTAATATCCCAGCACACCATGTACAACAAAAACCTACCGTGAATATCCAAATCAGTATTCCCCATCTACCTCATAAGATATATATCCAGGGAGAAAATTATTTCTGATCAAACGACTACAACAGAACAATAAAAATGTTGTTAACCATAAAATAGGCGCCAACTTATATATGCACATCAAAGAAAGGACCTCGTACGCTAAGGTGGACAAACCGCCCCAGGTGAGGTACGATTGTAGACGAAAAATGGAACTTAAAATATGAAATGCTCGTCTCGATTAGCATAAACTATGACAGTTTTTCCAACTCTCTTTGAAATATTGGGAACATGAATGTCATGGTTTTTCAACAGGAGCTCTCGAAAGTGGTAGGTTTGTGCGAAATTGACAGTTTTGCGTTGAAAAGCACGGTTTGCCTATCTGTAAATATATGAAGATAAACTATAACCACAAAAATATTCACACAGAACAGTCCTCTTTTGAATCCCTAGTTGTTCAACAAAGCACGTTTTGGTTATCGTTTATCTTCATATAAAAAACGAAACTTTATGGAATATTGTTTTTGGTCATTTGGTGTTCAGTTTTAAATACGATAACTGGAGCAATGTTATATGTACGAGTATGAGCTGGTCGAATGGATAGAATCGCGAGAAGAGTTGTCGTTTTGATTGATGATCTGCAGGTTCGAATCCCAGAATATTCTTCCAAAATGTTTTAACAGTTTTATGCATTTTTCCATTTTTCACCATGATTACAATATATATGTGAATATTTGTTAGTAGAAAAAGTGGAAATGGTCTATATCTCAAGATAAAATATTCAGCAAATGTTGCAAAGTTTTTCCCGCGTGATTAGAGAATTGCACACAACAATATCTGAACTTATTTGATCAACTTAGTATTTAGTCGTATCAAAAGTGCTCTCAGGGAACTAGATCTGTACGTTGAATTCGTACATAAATATATAAAAATATATATGTCCATGATGAAGGATATTTACCACCCTTTGGGATGTATGCGATATCAACAATGGTCTTGCCATTATCATTAGGCCAAATGAGAAAATTATCTGTTGACCAATCATAATGGGTTAATAGACATATGCAGTTTACGGCCATAGCGCGTCTATTTTAATCCTTACCGACAACAGTTCTATCACCAGTAAATACGTCACGCATGTGCAGCTGGTGATCAGCGTAACGAAACTGGTCGTGCAACAGTTACTATGGACACGATGAACTAAGAGCATACGCATTCGGAACTTTAAACATTGCTGATTACCCTTGTTCACCACATTGTGCATGGTTGTCAGTCGAACGCCATGTAGGTTGCTCGTCACCTACCGCATATGAGGGTATATTTACAGTATGTTCCACACGCCAAAACAAAAATGCCTCTACGAGAGTTGTCGTTGGTTCTCTTAAAGAAATGGGACTTGCGGATACTCAATTCAGCGAGTGGCGAGTAAAATCTATTCATTTCATTTCCGTATTCATCTTTTTATTTATGTAATTAACGGTATTAACGTAACAGGGATGAGACGAAGATATCATATAACAGCATCAATTTAATAGGAGAGAAAAGAGTGTAAAACCACGAGTAGAATATGCTTGGCCTTGCAAACCGCGCTCTCGGCGGTCAACTCGAATCTATTCAATTTCACTTGAGTCACGTGATCCGCTGTGAATGAACTACTCGCCGGGGCCGTTTGTCCATCTTATCGTACGAGATCCTTTATATCTCAGCTGCAATATCTACTACGGAGAGATGCGCATCGGATATCGACAACTGTGCGAGCGTGATTAAATAAATCCGATATACCCAAACTCATCCAGATATACTGGTCTAGACTTGAACATCGACCGGAACTTTCAAAATGCTTAAAAGATATAGACGGCGCTGTTGGAAAATGAATTCTTCCATATGTGAAAGTTAGCTCCTGTCCGATCCGTCTCAAAATATTCACACTTCCCGAGAGTAAGTTACGTCATTTCAGAGCAACACAACGGAGAGATGCGAAGAGTACTTATAATAAGCTTCCAAACGATAATCCATCCAACTTATTTACATGCTCCCAGTTATAAACTTTCCCAAGATAATACTATTAAAGGGAGGTAGCTCTGTTAAGGCTGATACTTCACAATGTCCCAAGCAGAGGTAACCCGTGAATGCGTATCTAAACATAACATACATGGGAAATCTAGTTTGGTATATAGGTTGAATAGCTTATTGGAAAGTTATTTATTATCGCCGGACGGATACTTGGGCACATGTGCATGGTGTATGCCAATTTGTAAAGAGCGGTAGAATAAAACTATTCTATTACGTTCTCCGTGGATATCTCGAAGAAGAATGATGTACATACCGAGGTCGAACGAGCCGTACGTAGCTTGAATTACAACACATATACGGGAAGTGGGAAGAGGTGCCGACATACTGACAGTCACATGACTTCACAGTATAGTCCTTCTTTGAAGTAGCAGGAACACAACTGGGCTGGGTGGTGCTTAGTTGGTTCGTCGTGATATAGCTGAAATATTGTTGAAAGCGACGTTAAATTCTATTCACTCACTCACTCACAGTATAGTCTTCCGGTTAACCTATTATAAAGCACATAATCTAATGATTCGTGATATGTGTTGTATCTCAGGTACGCTTTTATTGTACCTGTTGATGTGGTAACTTAGATGATATGACCACACGGCCGCTAGCACCGGTATAAGCGGTATTAGATACAAATCTAGAAAGCTATGATGGAAATGCTCTGACAACTCGCATATTGGTAATTGGTGAGCTGTTTCGCTGTGACAAGCCATACACTGTTTATTGGTAAACTGTATCATCGTCAAATGGAAATGACGGCCATCATCGACTTCCCGCAAATGCCAACATATCACGCGATTAAATATGGCTGGCAATTCTTTACAAATCAGGTATGTGATCAAACATGGTGGATATTGTTTTTTACAAAATTTAGCTATATCATAATAACCAAGGTAGTCGTATACAAGATTTTGCTTGATTGGATCATTCAACCTAAACCGGTTTTGCTCCAGAACCTGCACCCTGATCTTGATCATGTAAATGGTCGAAAGAATGACGGACAGATGGGGCAACAACAATACCCCTGAACGTGATCGGGCTGAGGGTTAAATTGGAGCGATACGCAAGAGGTGGGGAAAAAAGACAACGTCTAGCGACTAAAAAGCACACCCAACATTCAGACCCGAGAATACGGGGGATTCTCGGACGTAGCCTTAGAATCTCAGCCGCGCTTTTATTGCAGTGGTTCATGTGGAGACTATGAAGTATCAACACGGCCCCTAGCATCGACTAGAGCCTCGTATGAAGCATGTAGCCTCGTTTTTTTTCACTAAATCACTATCTGTTCAACATTTCAAACATAGGCTATGATCTGTTGGTTTTCTTTCCTTCATCTTTCATAAACCTGCTTTGTTGAGGAGAGCAATTTATAATTTTCTTCTTGAATTGGACATCTTGCACCTGTCCCTATTTAGTGTCCATCCCCAACTTCTAATCATAACAATGGGACAATAAAAGAATAGAGCTGAACATTTTTGATCTTTTTAAGCGTATTTACATAAACCTGGGAGAAACAGATCATGGGTAAGTAGTAGGGAAAGAGTATTACAGGTACCAGCCACCCAAAAATGCACATAGCCACCGTGATCCACCGAGCGCGGTCATACGTCATTAACAATTTTTATTTGTATAAATTATTGCGTCTGGATATTAATAAATTATATGCGTTATAATTTTACCTAAATATATATATTAAAGATCTACATATGGTATTATAAATAAATCTTCCGAATTCATACGTTAATCGTTTAAATAGTCTATATTTTAGGTTTCATACCGCTTTTACAAAAAGGTGTTATTTCGATATATATTTTTATACGGGTTCATAGCAATAAATTCTCCGAATCTGTACGTTAAGCGTTCATATATATTGTAGACTATTAATTTTTTACAAATTGCAATTAGCATTACCAAACACTCGGTATATATTTATATTTAACCTCGCTATACGGCTAGAAGGCGGCCATGATACATAATTGTATTGATTTTAATACCTGTCAATGCGAAGGGGTGTATTGTGGTAACAGGTGTGATCGAATAACAGAAACCACTTATAACTCGCAGAACTCGATTGTAATTAGCATATGATAATATTGGGGGCTCGAATATTTATATTTACAGACCGATATCGCTTTAATAAGGGCATTTTATATCAAGACACCTTATACTTACCTTGTGCATAATATTTAATATTATGCAAAACTGTTGGGTAGATTCTAAACCTCTTATACCAAATGCCAGAAAAAACGGACACCCCCCTCCAGGGCCTCCATCAACTCCGGCGACCTTGACCGCTTAAGTTCCCGCCAAAAACTCAACTCTTCAGTTTGATTTCTAGCACGATCAAACCCACACGTGAATTTACTGTGCTCCTCTACTAAGGAGATTCATATACATTCATTGGATTTACTCGTGCTCTCAAGCCTCCCGTATTGGTCCGTGAGTTTTTACATTTATGTACTTTCTCATTATACCGAATTCCTTACCGCATTTCATTGTATATTTTTGTTAAAAATATGTACAGTAGAAATCCTTCAGTGTATGGGATCGCTCAGAATGGTGCGCGCCATTCTGTAAACAAGCATATCGGGTCTATGTTTTCACTATGGGATTATTGTGCTCTGTATTGAGAATAATATATACGTTATTTCATTGTAAATCGTATACCATTGTGATAAATATGTTAAATGTTTGGCACGGCAAGGCTGGCACGACAAACTATGGCACGGAATTGGCTTTTACGATCATAGGTTACGTTGAGCGTTACTGATCTGGTAGGGGACTCTTGTTGACATGTTACTAGGCAGCCATTTTGACCGACAGCACACTCTCTCGAGATAGTGCGTCGGAGTCATAGAGTCCATTGCTGGAGAAGTTACGTAACCTCTTTGTTACTGTGAACTCATTGTGCGAATTTCTATAGGTGTTGGATATACCTTGGCAAGACAAAGCAGGTACATGTAGATCAGCTATACTATAGCTTGATCTCTGTACTGATATTCGCACTTTGGATTTACGTTTCAGAGAAAGGTGTATCACAACAATAGCACATTGTTGTCTGTATATTAGTAGAACGATGCGAAGTATTTTTGGCATGTTATGGGAATAAATACTAATAGAATGTTTCGTTCCAAACATTCTTTCGCTCCAATACTATTTACAGTTATATAAATATGTGTACCGTAATTATCAACTATACACTGGCACATGTATATTAGTTCAGCATGTAGTGCTGCAAAGGTATTCAGTCAAGTGGGGCTATACTGATACCTATACAGTGAATCACTATTCATTGTTGCGCATTACGGTGTTGTACGCTTGGTTTTTACGAATGGACAGTTACGATGGGGTCCATCTCTTATAATAATACCTAGAAACTGAGACTTTCTTTATTGACTGAGCTCGCTTCTGTACACATAGTGGCACCTATGTTTATGTGGTGGTATAATTATATGAGGTCCGTAGTACACTATGAGAGGACTACACCTGTGAGGGATCGTTCTATAAGCTCAGAGCTGGCACTGTGAGAAGTTTAATGCTCTGTATGATATGATTATTGGCACTAATATAATCATATCTATATTTTTCAGAATTATGTCTGACTCGGATAAATCTGGAAAGGTATCCCCATCCGGTTGCTCTAAATGCCATCAATGGTCGGTGAAGGGTACCATTGGGCATGAGTGCTCGGTATACTCTGCCTGGCCGGAGGATGTCTTTCAGCGCTGGCTGTCAGTACGTTCACGGTCCGTGGCGGCATTACCGACCATGAACCCGACTGTCTCCGATTCGGGTCTTCCAGCGGTTTCCCAACCCGTAGGAAGATTTATACCCGAAGCGGAGCTTGATGCACGTTTTGCAGAGCTTTATCGTGCTCTGGGCTTGTCCCAGGGCGTGATGGCTGCCGGCGAAATTGGCACACCGGTGTTCGTGGTCCCCCGTATGGGGAGCGCCGCGTTGGGAAAGCCCCCTGGTCCTTCTTCGACCAAGAAACGCAGGGCGCGCAAGTCAAAGGTGCGAGCCAAGACTGTGCGCGGCCCGTCTGAGACTCTTGTAGTTCCACCCACACCATCGACTGCTCCTACGACTCTAGTCACTAGTGAGGCACCGTCCGATCCCTCTCGGGGTCCGACGGGTGATGGTATGGATCGGAACACAACTGTGCTCGACGGGATGGCTAAGTCCACCAGCCTAGCCGAGACTGAGGTCGATCAATCTCTGGCCGACACGGACCGCTCGGTCCGTGTTGTGGCGTCGTACGGTGGCCGTGATCACTCCGATGCCGGGTTGCTAGCCCGTGCTCGTGATCATGACCCTGCTCAACCGGGAACATCCGGCCTCGGCCGTGACGGTTACCCGTTGAGCGGGGAGCATATCCAATCCTCTTGGTCATGCCCCACGGGTGACCTAGGATCTTCATCCGGCTCCATCATCGGCTCTCTTGATGATCGGATGCTTGAGGATACGGATATGGAGGTCGGTTCAAGATCCGGAGAGGACTCCGTCCCTCACGTTGACTTGAACCAGGAACAAGTGGATACCATCAATGATACTATCGATGCGGCTCTTCTGCGGGCTGCCGCCCAACAGAAGATGCCGGGAGGCCCACAGCTCCTTACGCTCGGCCATATGTCCTCTTGGACTAGGTCGTTAGCGTATGCTGCTGAAGTGTGCGGTGTCCCTTCGAACACTAAGCAGCAAGAACCCGCTAAGCGATCGCTAACAGGTCAGCCGCCGGCTCGCCGGCCTGAGCTACCTTCGTTAGGGCTGGATCCATTCGTGGATCAGGCTTTCGATGCGCTGTCGGTGAGGCCACAGGGAAAGGGCAAGCGTTCCCTGCGTACGGCTCCACCCGGGTTCACCGAGCTCTTCAGAGGCCCTCCGTCCGAACTCAAGCGGACGGAATCGGCTTCGAAGGTTGGACGGCAGTCCGCCTTTTTCCTGACAGGCAAGCAACATCGGGAGGATCTACATCCAAACGATACGTAGCCCTGCAGCGTACGGCTGATGATGCAGTGTCCCGGTTGCACTCCATGGATGCGGAAGCGATTCCGAAACCCGTGGTGCTTCCGGCTGGCGTTGGAGAACCGCTATCGGTTCCTCAAGTACCTCCAGAGTTCTACCACTGTATGCAGTTGGCTACTGCAACGGGGTTGGACCTTCTGACGAGGGTGATAGCCAGGGTGCAGATTGCCCGACGGAGACTCTTCCTGGCTGAATCTCGACTGGGCTCAAAAGACCATGCGCAGAACCTCATCAATTTACCTCTCGGTAACGATGAGCTGTTCTCCGATGGACTCAAAGCTTACGCTGCTGAAGGTCATATTGACTCTCAGGAGCTTGAGTCCATGGTCAAACAACACCAGACCCTTGCTAAGGGGAAATTACAACACATATAAGCCTATATAAGCACATTTAGGCCTATTGACACTTTCGCCGGCTCTTCGAAGCCCAAGAAAGCCAGAAGAGGCAACCGTGGCAAGGGGAAGGGCAAGAAAGGTTCTAACAACCCCTCTAAGCCCGCTGGTAAGGGTGGGAAACGCACCTGACATGTCAGTGTGCGCTCCCCCACTGCCCAGGACACCAACCTCAAGCTCAGCACAAGTTTTGGGGG
>JAVTVY010004525.1:30000-39779 GCA_036873755.1 Hanleya hanleyi
GTTAATGGACACCCCTCCGGGAAGACGATCGATGGGGGTATTACCCTGGTCCGACCCTAATAATACCGACCAATCCCAGAGAAGAGTTGTAACCAGATCTCGAGAGAGATTACCTTGGATAGAGTTCTGATATTGAAATAAAACTACATTTCGTGTATTTGACTTCTTATATTCAGATTCCAATCATCGTTATTATAAACATTTTCCGCAAACTTCGACGCTTAATGGCTGATTACAGTTTTTGCAAACTCGGGGCGAGAATAAACGGGATAATTCGCCCACACATTTACGTGTTTTAATCTCCGGAAGTGAAGGGGGATTATTTAGGAGGATGGTCCTCGGACTTCTTATACCCACATCCTCCAATCCCAGGGATAACAAAAATATGAAATACCACCCCCCAATTTGCATGACACCCTCAAATACGCGCAGACCGGAATTGGTTGAGCTCAAAATGGCATTAAATGCCCAAAAAAAACCTGGCACCAAACTTTTTCTGTTTCACAACATTATAACAAATAAGAATTCACATGGTGCCAATAATTTACACACCAAAACTACTCGGACATATTTTGCGACAATTGTCCCCACACTATTCTCGTTCTCCTCCATTTCACGGTGAACCAGGAAAACCAGCATACAAATTACGGAGAGTTAATACACACAGTCCAAATTTATTAAATTAATAATTAGGGTTGCATTTTATAATTCATCTATGTTTACAGAAGTTTTGTTTGAATATCTTCTAACAATCTAATTAAATTGAGATCGTAATGTCGCTATTCTAGCGGGACGACAGTTGGGTTTTTCCTGTCGCTTCACTAGCGAGGTATTATTTCGATCAGACTATCTGGAATTATCAAGCTACTGAAACAGAATGAAAGTTCTGGTCCGTCTAAGATTGCTTCAATTGCTACAAAGGGCTGAATGGATATAGACCTTGAAAGGCGAAGTATCAGAAATGTCTAACAAATGTCAGATACTTACCTTTTATTGGCTGTTCGCAGACATAGCCATCAAGCTGTTTATTGCACGGCGTGTCATCCCATTGCTTGGTATTTCTAATTTCCACACAATCTTCACGGAATTGGTGGTCATCGGGCATACCTACAGATCAACAGATATTAGAGAACCCTTCACTAAAGTGCAAAATATAGTGGTAGTAGTAGTTAGCTATACAGTAGAAGTAGTTGTAGTAGTATCAGTAGTAATTAGCTGCAACCAAACACTTTCATATATTTCTTTCTCTGCATAATGTTTAACCCAATATCATGTTGCCTTGGTTGTATTAGGACAACAGTGTGTGATTATCAAGAACTTCATGCACAGTTGTGTCTGCAATATTTGCTCTGCTAGAGAAGAGTATTGTCATTGTTGGTGTCGAGAATGAACTACATGTATCTTAATTTTGGCTTGAGCCAACCAGTCGTGGAACAATATATGTGTAGTCTGCACCTTTTATTTTATTGCATCTGACCAGTCAAATATGAATGAAACGCAGCGGAATTTATTACGGTCGGTAAAATGTTTTCATAAACTAATAGTCAGGAAGGCATGCGACCTTACCTGGAAACCAGTTTGTGTATGTTCCGTTCAGTTCACTACCATCGTCCCATCGGAATATACCTTCCTTTTGTCCGTCATTCGCCCCTATTGCTACTGGCTGGAAGGGCCGTGAGCCTGTCGGTACCTGAAAGATGTCCCTTTTTTCGATGAGAAGGCTCACCAAATTGTTCATTTCTCGTGACCGTATCGCAACCAAAGATCCGTTATGTCCTTCACAAAATTGTTGAGCTTTAATCCAATGCACGTCTGTATCCTTGAACGCTCTATTACACGTCTGGTCGTGTTTCAGCCAGCCCATTGGACAGTAGCCTGCAACATAAGAAAGTTAGATCGACGTTGTCTGTAACAGTTCTGATCGTGAATCAATCCGCCTTTTGGACCATCACCTGTTATGCAGCCAGGGTACATAAGCAATCTCTATAACATGTCTGACCTGCAAAATCTCCAGAATTTGAGATAAATTTTCTTATGAAACATTAACAGGGTAGCAGAAGTCATATTACTCCAAAGTGATTTTACTCCAAATACAAATATACTGACTGCATATTGCCCACACGTCCCCTAACACCGACTTGAGCGGTATTAAATATAAATATTTTACAATTATGATAAAATAGCTATATGTCGGGCCACAGTTTGTTCCAACGGCCAAAAAATAGAATGACTGTATGGATCTTCCCAATTTGGTATATGGATATCTTGCCACAAGATGTGACTTGGTGTTCAAATACTCCCTCTGGGATCGGTTTCTGACCACATATGCCGAAGGTGGCACCATATAGGGACCAACTTTTGTAATAAAATTGGGACGATCGAACGGATTTTTTTCCAAAGTTGGTATGCTGATATCATGTGAGAGGATGTTGTTACAAAATCGTGTCCCATCCACAGAGGATGCATGGCGTTCCATCCGCATGAGGTGGCGCCACCGGGGCCCAGCGGTACATTCCGTTTACGGACAGCCTTAATGGACTCCTGTTCTGGTATGGGTATCTCGCTACAAGATGTCTGTTGGTATTGCGTTCCGTCCACGTTGGCTACAACTTGTGATGACGCAACTTAGAAACTCGAAATCATGCTTCCACGAAGTGCGATTTAGAATGACTTAATAAATTCTTGGGTACATTTTTACCCGGTCATAATATTTTGCTTGGAATTACTGATAGAAATAATGAATATTTGCTTTTACTCCATTTGCAAATGGAATGTATCGACTTTACACACGCGTATGCAGCCATTTTCTTCCAATAGAGGCTAATCGGGGTCTACACCCCAAGAGCTACAAAATGATACCTCACATGACGCATTCGGACCAAGGATGGTCCCTCTCAACACCAAATACCTAATGTCCACTTTCGCTACTACTCTTACCGATGACGTCACCGATGACGTCACAGATGCTGTGAAGATCCCTCAAATCGAAGTCTACACACCGAGATCTACAACATGACACCTTCCAGGACGCATTGAACCAAGGATGGTCCATCTCCACCCCAAATACCTTCCTTCACTACCCCGAAATGACCACTTTACTTACTACAACCAACTGCACATGCGCAGATTGACGCGACTTGCATTTAAAACCACGCCATTCTGACTGTACCCCACACAGGCTTCACTTTGACACCTTCCACGACCAATTCGGACCCATAGCGGTGCATCTCTAACCCAAATACACCCACACACCCCCCAAAATGCCTGCTTTCTATACTACGGCCAGGCTGCGCATGCGCAGACTTTTGACAACGTAGTCAAGTGCTCATGCATGAGAGCTTCAAAATAAGACCTCACTCGACCCCATCGGACTATTAGTGGCCCACCTAGACTCCAAAATGTCCACCCCGTATGGACCTATACACCCATAGCCATGCAGTATAGGCATATGGGCCTACCCAGGCCTCGGTGACTTTTTGCAAAAAATTCACCGATTCGCTCCGGGACACTTCCTATCATGTTTGTCTTGACGAGACTAAGAAAACGAGACCCCACAACCTATACCGCAAATGTCTAGAAGTAGGTTTCCCAGGCTGGTCCTATAACCCTAGTAGGTGAGTGAGTGAATAGAATTTAACGTCGCTTTCAACAATATTTCTGCTATATCACGACGAACCAACTAAGCACCACCCAGCCCAGTTGTGTTCCTGCTACTTCAAAGAATAAATCTTTGAAGCAGCATGGAACCAGACACCCTCCATCCACCCTATAAAACACCGAGGACAGCGCACAAGACACAGACAGGACGCTTACATGGTGCAATAAAGACAAGTGATATTACAGTGCTAGACATCACATTGTCAAGTTCCTGTTGCTTCTCAGAAAATGCATTCAAGCAACAGGAACCCCTAGTATGGGACTATATGGGTCTATATGGGTCTATATGGACAACATTATAACAAATAAGAATTCACATGGTGCCAATAATTTACACACCAAAACTACTCGGACATATTTTGCGACAATTGTCCCCACACTATTCTCGTTCTCCTCCATTTCACGGTGAACCAGGAAAACCAGCATACAAATTACGGAGAGTTAGTACACACCGTCCAAATTTATTAAATTAATAATTAGGGTTGCATTTTATAATTGATCTATGTTTACAGAAGTTTAGTTGGAATATCTTCTAACAATCTAATTAAATTGAGATCGTAATGTCGCTATACTAGCGGGACGACAGTTGGGTTTTTCCTGTCGCTTCACTAGCGAGGTATTATAAGGGACGACAATGACCGTCAAAATGGTAGCGGTAAATATTCCATGTGTGTTATGTTTTCGGAAGATGTATTACTAAATCGCACTATCCTAACTTGCCACAGTGAAGACAAACGCATAGGGATACTGTTTGAACCATCTTTGGAGCGTCTTACCATTTCGGATTGTTCATTTCTTCAGATCGAGACGTCAGCCCTGCTGTATTCTCGGGACACCCTTTCACGTCTTACATTGTTAGGAAATAAGCTAACCAATAGAGTTTGGCAGTTCATACGGCTATTCGCCAACTTGGAATATCTAATGCTCGGCCATAATCATATTTCGCGCATCCCCCATACAATCTTTCAGAACATGGCTAAGCTAACTGTTATTGTGCTCGAGTCAAACCGTATCGTTGATTTGGAACCCGGGACGTTCACAAGACCCGGTGAAGTCATACATGTTCTGGATTTGCGAGATAACTTTATAACTTCAATCAGACCATGGACTTTTTCAGGTGTCAAAGTTTTGCGGTTGCGGTTGTCTGAAAATCCACTTTCCAGTGTGTCCAATAGAGCTTTCTCTGGATTTGGAGTAGAACGTTTGGAGATGGAAGAAACTGAATTATCACAACTCTCTGAGGGCACATTTGAGAATATCACCGGTTTAAAAGTTCTTCATTTAAGAGGCAACAGGTTGAACTCAACTGACTGGTTAGACCCAACAATGTATCCATCAGTCTACCTTGACCTTGGAAGAAATTATTTTACATATTTTCAACCTATACCGCAAATGTCTAGAAGTAGGTTTCCCAGGCTGGTCCTATACCCCTAGTAGGTGAGTGAGTGAATAGAATTTAACGTCGCTTTCAACAATATTTCAGCTATATCACGACGAACCAACTAAGCACCACCCAGCCCAGTTGTGTTCCTGCTACTTCAAAGAAGAAATCTTTGAAGCAGCATGGAACCAGACACCCTCCATCCACCCTATAAAACACCGAGGACAGCGCACAAGACACAGACAGGACGCTTACATGGTGCAATAAAGACAAGTGATATTACAGTGCTAGACATCACATTGTCAAGTTCCTGTTGCTTCTCAGAAAATGCATTCAAGCAACAGGAACCCCAAGTATGGGACTATATGGGTCTATATGGGGCTCCTCGAACTTTTTCAAAAATTTCACCGATTCGCTCCGGGACACTTCCTATCATGTTTGTCTTGACGAGGCTGAGAAAACGAGACCCCACAACCTATACCGCAAATGTCTAGAAGTGGGTTTCCCAGGATGGTCCTATACCCCTAGTATGGGACTATATGGGGCTCCTCGAACTTTTCAAAAATTTCACCGATTCGCTCCGCGACACTTCCTATCATGTTTGTCTTGACGAGACTAAGAAAACCTATACCGCAAATGTCCAGAAGTAGGTTTCCCAGGATGGTCCTATACCCCCCCCCCCCACATACCCCATATAGGCATTTTCCCGTAATTTAGGATAAAGTCCGTGTTCCGTATTTTTTCAGGAAAAAATTTACATACACGCACCCATGACTGGATACCCCTTCACGAATGCTTCACATGGATACCTCATATGACCCCATCGGCCCATTAGGGGCTCCCCTAGATCCCAAAACGTTTATTTCCATACCCTTTGGCCACCGCGCATGCGCAGAATGCCGATATTTCAACCCCACACCCAGTCCATCAGATGGCCCTTCACGAATGCTTCACTTTGATACCTCATATGACCCCATTGGACCATTAGTGGCTCCCCTAGCTCCAAAACGTCTATTTTCATACACTTTGGCCACCGCGCATGCGCAGAATGCCGATATTTCAACCCCACACCCATCCCATCAGATGCCCCTTCACGAATGCTTCACTTTGATACCTCACTCGATCCAATCGGTCCACTAGGGACCCACCTAGGTCACAAAACGTCTATTTAGGTATTCCCCGTATACATTAACATTGGAAGTCAACCCGTGGGACTACTTTCTGTCCGCGGAGGCAGACCGCATTACCGCCAGACCACATCACCGCGGAAGAATACATGCCCAGGGGCCCTTTGCCGGAAATATAGCCTAGACAGGTCAGTACATGCCTTGTATTACTCTAAGTATTACTTCGAACATGAAGCAAGGTCAGTCTTAATGTCATCGTCACCCTCGGATACATCTGTGCTTCCAGTGCTTCACATTAATGCAAGAAGTCTTAAAAAACATTACACAGAAATCATCAGTTTACTGCACGACCTCCGTCATAAGTTTTCTGTTATCGGAATATCTGAAAGTTGGCTCGATCCAGCGACTGAGGAGCTCTACAACATCCCCGGTTATAAACCTTTTCCATTATCCAGGAAAAACAAAAGAGGTGGTGGGGTGATTTTATATATTAGAGATGACATAACAAATTGTTCTATCCGAAAGGATCTTTCACATTCCGACTGCAACGACGAATATGAGTCTTTATTCCTTGAACTAACAGACAGGAACATTTCGCATGTGATAGGAATAATCTATCGCCCACCTAATAAAAATGTAGATTACTTCAACATTAAGCTAGTACAACTGTTAAAGATCTTAAAACCCGAAAAGAAAAATTGTACAATAATGGGGGACTTCAATATCGATTTATTTAAAGCACAAAGCCATTGCCCAACAAAACAATTCTATGAAACCCTGAAGTCATTTTATTTCTTCCCAAAAATAACAAAGCCTACTCGTGTTAAATCACATTCAGCTACTTTAATTGATAATATTTTTTTTTTTTTTTTTTTTTTTTTTTTTTTTTATTTGTCCATAGCAATAATAAATATATACAGAGCAAACATTGATCTCAATTAATTAATTGGTACACTGTGGGATTGAAACACTATGCTATAGTCATCAGGAGAATTGTCTTTACTGGATACATCATCTGAATGTATATAGATTGGCTATTTGACACAGAGCCAAACCTTTCACAATATGTATGTTCAACTACTCGATATTTAGTCAATAATTAATTGGTACACTGTGGGATAAAGAAACTATGCAATATAGTCATCAGAAGTGTTGTCTTTACTAGATACCTCTTATCATCTGAATAGATATAGATTGGCTATTTAACTACATGTATAGAACCTGTTGTTCAAAGCCAAACACAATATACACTGTGGAATAAAAATAAAAAAAGGACTCTGCAATATAGTTATCAAAATATAGTCATTACTAGATACATTTTATCATCTGAATATATCTAATTTGAATTTTGACTACATGTACAGTCAAACATTTCACAATATGTATTTTCAACTACTTGATGTTGGATCAATAAAGTTATTCAATCAAATCAATCCATTGTTCCCAGTTTTCTTCCAGAACTTGCCTTTTATCTTGTAAACACATATTTACCTTTTCACAAAGATAATATTTTCTGAGCTCCTGTTTAACACACTCCACATGAGGAGTTCTACCCTGAATGGTGGCTCGATAAATACAAAATTTGTTAACAAAGAAACTAAGTTCAATACCTCCATACTGCGACCAAAAAAACCCAAGATAATATTCTGTGGCGTAAAAACTATTTCCTTTGATGTCTTGTATTCTATCCACCTACATACTTCCTTCCTAAATGTTACAGTTGTAGGACATTCAATAAACAGGTGTTTTATAGTTTCAACCTCACTTTGACAAAAGGTACAAAGATCATTATCAACAACCTTCATTTTAAAAAGCAGGTCTTTACATGTAAGGATACGAAAAAGCATTCTGTACCTAAACCAACATAATTTTGTATCCTTTGTAAATGTGTTTACCAAAGTATAAATTTTCGACCAAGTAATCTGTTGATTCATAGCACCTAGGTCAACCTCCCATTTTTTTTCAGACTTAATACAATATGTAACAGATTTCTTAAACACAGCATTATAAGAACTACAACCTTGTGGTACCAGAACTACTGGTTTTAGAAAACATGGATATATTGGGCAATATGTCCGACGTAATACCTTAAACCCTAAAGATTTAACATAAACCTTAATACAATGATGAATTCCATAATAGGTTGTATAAGGTATAGCTATGTCATAAGATTCACAGAAATAGGTATAGGACAGGGGTTCCCCAGAATTATCAAAAAGATCTGCCACAAAAATCACACCTTTAAGTAAGATATTTTTATACATAAAAGGTTCACCATTAATCCTAAAATTTGCATTAAACCATAATGGTTGAGAAAGAACATCACTGCTCTTTTCTATTCGAATATTTCTGCAAAAATCTATATAGGCAGAACAGACATCTTTCCAAAATTTATTCTGAATTCCTCCTAATTTCTGACTAATATAGTGTGGACCATATAACCAAAAGGAATTTGGTGAGATTTCACAAACATCTGCTAGTAAAGTTGTCCATTGGGCATTGCTCTGTAACAACCGTTTGACCCAAGACAGCTTTAGTGATTTTTGGCTCGATTCCAGGTGTACCATTTTTAGACCACCTCGATAGTAATCCTGAACTATTGTACGTCTTGCCACTTTATCTGGTTTATCATTCCATATAAATTTAAAGAACATTTTCTCACACATGTCTAGATAGTCTTGACTAGGATTTGGGAGTGTAAGCAAAAGGTAATTTAGCTTTGAAATTATGGATGATTTTATTATTGTTATTTTCCCGAAAGGGGTCAAAATTCGTCCTCTCCATAAAGCAAGGGTCTGGCGTAGATCTTTTAGTTTTCCCTCATAGTTATCCTTAATCATGTTTTTTAAATCTACACTAAAGGATATACCCAGGAACCGAAAAGGTTCATTACAACACTGTAGACCCAAGTCAGATCCTAATGTTAATTGAGCATTTTTTAACCCACCAAATAGAATTACCTTAGTTTTTTCTATGTTAACCTTCAACCCTGATATCCTAGCAAAGTACTGCAGAGTGTCAATAGCCTGCCTTAAAGATTCCTCTGAGCCATCCATAATTATACCAGTATCATCAGCATACTGTAGCAATTTGTATTCATTTTTATTTATTACCACCCCTTTTATATTATTGTTATTCCTAACTAGTATACCAAGAATTTCAGCACACAATAGAAACAGGTATGGAGACAATGGATCACCCTGCCTGCATCCTCGACCTACAACGAATGGTGCACTTACACAGCCATTCTGACAGATTCTGGATTTAATACCATTACAAAAAGTTTTCACCCAGTATATAAAATCCTTGCCGAATTGAAAATAGACCAAAACCTTTTCAATAAATCGCCAAGAAATAGAATCAAAGGCTTTCTCGAAGTCAATAAGAAGAAGAAGCCCATTAATATGTTTCTCTTCCGTATAATCCAAAATATCGTATAAGAGTCGAATATTCTCTCCAATAAAACGATTTGCGAGAAAGCCTTTTTGATTCTCATGAATTAACATAGGTAGGACCTTTTTAGTCTCTCAGCGATGCAGGCAGAAGCTATCTTGTATACAACATCCAATAAAGTTATAGGGCGCCAATTCTTTAGATGGGCTCTAGACTTATCT
>JAVTVY010004526.1:0-38388 GCA_036873755.1 Hanleya hanleyi
TGATTCTGTACCAGGAGTTCGCCTTTATCATTCCAAGTCATGTTAGGATTCTGTTTCATCCGTTGTAATACCAGGCCAGCTTGTTTCTTGAACGATGCAGGTACACTCTTCAGCACTTCGTCTTCCACCGACTGTGGGGCTGTGGGGGCTACCCCACCCGGCTGTTGGAACGGTGCTGAGATCGGCGGTCTGTCACGTGGTGGTGGTGGTGGTGGTGGTGGTGGTGGTGGTGGTGGTGCTGTTGCTGGGGTAGAGCGAGTTTTGTATTGGTCCATGAACGTCATGTACCGTTGAAGCGTCTCATTGTACCGTTGTACTTTCTCACTGTCGCTTAACCCCAGTCTCTGTAAGATCTGTTGCATCTCTCCATCGAGGGTGTTTATGGTCTTCACCGTAGGTGGGACAGGGTAGGGTGATTGGAGGTTTTGCAGGAACCGTGGCTCGACGAGGACCATTTTTTCGTGTGGTTCATTGTCGGCCGAAGAGTCCACCCAATACTGGACCCAACACAGAAGCGGCCAACGGTGCTAAGATGGCCCCGAGAAAGCCGCCTTTCTGTAACACCTTTTTCTTTTGTGTGTGAGGGACCCGCTTGTGGACTAAGGTTCGGAGACCTGTCTTATGCTTGGCCAACTTGGTCTTCTGAGCCGGAGTCAGTGGTACGTTGCCTTTTAACAGGTTATACCCGATCTCGCACAGACAGCGTACAAGGTCAGGGTCCGCACCGCGTGCAATGGTTCGGACTAACTCGGGTGGGGCCGTCTTCAATACACGGAGCGTGGGAGCGTGCTTCCGTACTCGCGCAGACATCCTGTACAACTAATGCTAGAACCCACAACTCTGCCCTTTTTATCCACCTCACAGACAAAGTCAACCCTGCTGTAGTATTCATTCTTTTTATTATTCCCCATCATCAAACACACAGACCCCAGCTGGGGGCGCCACTGTGGGTGTGTTTACATTATTTTTGCATGTACACGTGGTGGGCCTCTCCGGGAAAGATGCCGGTCCGTAGTCGAAGGTGGTCGGGGGTGGCTTACTTGAGGTCGAAGAGCATATACCCGTGCTGAGGGGTTGTGGCATCTTTAAAGGCTTCCAACGCAAACGGTGTGCGGCCGGGATACATCTGTCTCGCCAGGTGCAGCAGTTGAGTGGTATCTCGCGGGTTTTTGAAGACCACCAGGTAGTGGGCATTTAGCTGATATTCCGATGTTCTTTGTTTTTACTGAACAGATTCTGCACAATGTAGATGATGCTGAGCCGTCGATGATGGCTGCCTTTGGTAAAGAGTTGGGTGACCCGACTGTCCGTCTCCGCCATGAGATCATCCAGAACCACCAAGGTGTCGGGTTCCAAATCAGCCAGGCTGGGTAGGCCTTCCACGAACGAGATATGGGGCATTGCTGCATACGCTTCCTGCCATTCTCCGTAACACCACACGACTCGAGCAATGGGTGGGGTGATCATGCTGTCGGCGTGTTGAAGGAGCTTCCTGACGAAGTGCGTTTTGCCGGAAACCGTCGGTCCTGCGATGACGCAAGTGAAGGGATGCTGCCACCCAGGGTCCATGGTTCGAGGTGTATCCGTTGTCGTGGTAACCCGCTCTTGTAAATTTCGTACGAGTGAACTGGAGTGGTGGTGGGTACAACGTCGGTCGTCGTTGTCTGTTCACTGCGAGGGATGATGATGGTGGTGGTGGGTACAACGTGGGTCGTCGTTGTCGGTTCACTGTGAGGGATGAAATCCGGTGGGTGTTCAGACGTAGTGGGTGTTCTTGGTGTAGGTGTAGAGCTTGGTGTGGAGCTCGTTGTGGCTTGTACAGGGGGTGTGGTGGTGATGACCGGTTTCACTGGTGCCTGGTGTTCTCAGTTGGTTAAGTAACGTGCTGACATAGGCTACGTCGTAAAACACACCTCCGTACAACACACTCAGCAGGGTTAGCAGTAGCACCCCAAAGCCCACTTGTGCTTTGCGCGTTTTGGGAGACGCTGTGTTCAGAGGCAGCTGCTGTTTGTCCATAGCACTGTGATCGGACGTGGAATGAAGGATGACGGCAGTGGTGTCTGGCTTTATAGTCGTTTCACCTGGTTGGCAGCGACCCAGGAATTGAAGGAACTGGGCCAACCTTGCCATTTGACGAAATGAAACAGTTTGCCACGTCGACGTTCCGTTTTCAAAATCTGCTCCACCGTGTAGTAGTCTTGCTGTGTTTTTACAACAGGCTGTAATTCCGTCTCGTAAAACGTCCCAGCAACGTTTCCCCTTGGAGATCTTCCAGTTCATAGACTCGCCGCTGTCGGGGTAGGCGCCGTTTAATCAGGAAGTGCTCATCGCTCCAGTTGGGCAAGTAACTTTTCTCGAACTTGCCCTTGACTTTACTGATCCGTACAGGGTCCCCGGCCTTGTACACCGCCTTCGTCGTTCGCTGCGATGGCCTGGGGTACAAGACACGCCGGACTTGGGCTTCATTGCGTTGGGTCACGGTAATGGGGGCTCTCTCTATACTCCGATGATAGGCTCGATTGTGACCCCTCACAAGTTTCGGGAAAACATCGATGTACCGCCTTGTATTCTTATAGGTGAAATATTTATACATGCGGTCTTTGAATGTCCTGTTGAACCATTCCACCACGGAAGCATTGGTCTCGTTGTACGTATGGAAGAAAACACCTTCTGTTTCTTGAGAAAGGCTTGGAACGGTCTGTTGAGGAATTCCGTGCCTTCGTCGGTTTGCAAATACAAAGGTTTGCGCCCGGTCTTGAAGATGTCTTTGAACGCCGCTATGAGATTTGCCCCCGTTTTCGTCCGGATGGGTACCACCCACGCATACTTGGATAGGATATCGATGCACGTCAAGATATACCGATTCTCATCGTTGTGTTTGGCAAAGGCGCTCATATCCACCAAATCCGCTTGCCACTGGGCATCTATTCCTCCCACGATGACCCGGTTCCGTAGAAAATGGCGACGGACAGATCGATGTAAGGTATAGGTGTCTTGTCTTCTTAACCAATCTCGGACTTGGGCACGTTGTATCCCCTGGGGTTTGGCCGCTCGATAGAGAGCCGACAATGCACTATAGGCCGCCGGACTGTCGGGACTGTAGTATAAGTTATCCAGCACCTTCTCCCAGCGCTTCATGGTGACAAAATGATGATGCACCCTGGCTCTATCGTTTATTTATAACGGGTATATCTTGGGCCGGAGTTTCTTTCTGATTTTCTTCATTGGCTTTCACAGTGTCCATGGTAAATGACCAGTCCAACTCGTCTGATGACCGCTTGATAAGCACTTCATCCACATCTACCACGGCATCTTCCAATGCAGACCATAGATCAGGGTGAAGGGTAAAATGCACTGTACCCCCATCTAGCCGAGCCAATTGAGCAAAGAAAGGGCCGCGTCGGATGTACACATCGTGACACAAGTGGATGAGGTCGCCGTCCAGTTCACCAGACAACACCCGTTTGAATTTGGTCCAGCCCTCTCGGGACAGACGAATGTGAGCCGGGCACGGTTGTGTAGGGTCCGTGTCTCCCACCTCCTCCATGATATCGACCGTATCCGCATACACGTGCAGGAAAACCTCGGGGGTCAAGCTGAGATACGCCAGTATCATATGCTCCGCCATGGTCAGTACGTGAATGGTACCAGAGTTGACTGTTTCTCGTATTTATAGGGACAACCCCGTGAGATCAAAAGGATCAGGTGGTCATATCACTGGGCTGGTTGAGTGTAGCCGGGTAATCAATGGCATCGTCGTCGGGTTCATGTAGTTGTTCATTGGGTTCTGCCGCCGATTCTCTCAGGGCACGAGCCCACTCCAACTCGTCTGATGATCGCTCGTCCGGGGTAAACAGCTGGTCCACGATAGACACCACTTTCTCGAAGGCTGTCCACACATCGGGGTCTAGGGTGAAGCTTCGCGTAGCATCTTGGTAGCGGCCCAGGCGTGGGAAGAAAGGTCCACGGTATACGTAGATGGCATTGTCTATGTGGATGACGTGTCCATCGAGCTCGCCGCTCAACACCCGTTTAAATTTGGTCCAGCCGTCACGGTGTAGCGTCACCGTATTCGATACGGTCTCAGCGGGCGACCAGCAAACTCCACGGTCTTCCACCAGGGTGACTTTATCTTCATAGACGTGTAACCCCACCCGGGGTGTAAGGGGCAGGATGGCTCGTAGGACGGGTGACATGCTTGGTCCAATGTCGAACGGTGAATGACACACAC
The DNA here is from genome assembly GCA_036873755.1 of Hanleya hanleyi. Lineage (NCBI taxonomy): Eukaryota > Metazoa > Mollusca > Polyplacophora > Lepidopleurida > Hanleyidae > Hanleya > Hanleya hanleyi. The sequence continues at coordinate 4,235 of JAVTVY010004526.1, forward strand.
TCTGTCTGACCCTCGTATTTATAGTCCCCACTGTCAATACCACAGCGCCAGGGTCAATAGGGCACAGACTAGTGTGAGGCCAACCAGCCGGCGCTGGTTCCGGCGTGAGCGCTCCTGGTCCATAGCGCGAGCATCAAGGATGGCTGTCATAGTCCAGTAGTGGTGAGTGATGGCACGCCTCTCCATCGAGTGCACTCTGTGGAGGACCGCTTCTGTGAACTCGTTCAGGATCTGGCGTCGTCCCTCGTTGTCGTCGCCATCTGCAAACATGGACCGGACCACTGCTCGGTAACCCGTGAATGAATTCACCGCGGTGGCATGCTGTAAAATGAGAGTCGCACAGGGCTGGATCTCCGTCATGGCTCTGCAGCCGTAGAAATGAAGGTGTGTGATCCCTAGAGACGTGTTTTATAGACCATGTCACACATGCGCGCCTAGCTCTACGGGTGTAGTCCGTGATACGTACTATTCTGATGGGTTAGTCCAAAATAGAGAGCAACAACAACAACACAGATTACAGATCAATCCTTTTATTATGCGTGAACATCATAGGAATGCATGTACTGACCTGTCTGTGGGGGTTTCCCACAATGGCGTTCACCTTCGTGTCTTTTCGGGTACGTCCGTGTCTTTTCGGGTACGTCCGTGTCTTTTCGGTAAAGTCCGTGTCTTTTCGGTAAAGTCCGTGTCTTTTCGGATCGGTGACGTCCGTGTCTATCATCCGGGCACTTCGCGTCTGCGCCTGCATTGGGTATGTATAAGGGTCTTCATACGCGCGCGCAATGCGGCTCAGTGGTACACCAGTACACCAGTCTCGATCCTCGACTTGGGGTAGAGTGTGCTAAAAATAGATTACCAGCTAGCGTGCTATAAAAGGGAAGCGGCCTTGCCATTTCATCAGACACTCTATCAACCACCAAGATGTTCACTTGCACAACTTGCCAGAAGCAGTTTACTCGTCTAGATAATTTACGACGCCACGAGGCCTCCACCCACAACGATGGACGGTATGCTTGTATAACCTGCGCACGGTCATTTAATCGGGAAGATGCTTTACTGCGCCACGAACGTTCAATTCATGGGCCACCCAAGCGTCCATGCGAGGATTGTGATCAACTCTTCAAACGACGCAGTCAGTTGCTGCGACACCAACGGTTGATTCATGGTCCGTCTCTACGGTTTGAGCGACAACTTCCTACTGAAGAGGAGCCACGGAAGGTGAGATCCAGTGAAGATAAGCCCGGGGAGACGAACGCCACTGGTGATGCGATGAAGGAGAGCCCGCCTATACCCACAGTTCAGAAGAGCCTGAATATCCAGCCGGACCCCAGCGTTACGGTTTCGAGTCCTGACAACATCGAACATTTTCTGGTGGAGCCCATAAATGTTCCTAGCGATCTCTTACAGGACAACCATCCAATCAGTGACATCGATCGGCGCCATTGGTCCATGACACGGTACTGTTTCCACCCTCAAGATATCTACAATTTCCCACTGACCAACCGCACCTGTCTACGCAGCTACGTGGAAGCCATCTTCAACGATCAAACTACGGCCTTTACATTGAATGTCGCTTTCGGGTACATCTTACGTCACTAAAAGACGGACCAGTTACAGTATTATTATCCCAGTGCCAACAACCATGTGTTTGACCAGCCGGTCACCATCATTAACCGGGGGTCACTAGAGACGATGCTGGAGATACTGGACACCGTGGAACCCTTGAGATGGGCGCATCGTCAACGCCCCAACATTCAATGGGTGGTAGAGAGGGTAACCAATGTCACGTTTTTCCTGACCAAGCTGACCGATCACCCCCATCGGTTGAATGCGTCACCCGTGCACTGATGAATATCATGCCGTACACACACTCTATGTCTACATGCTGCTCGCTGACTTGAGCTCAGTAAACCCTTGTACCTAATGTGACAATGTGTTAAATAATAAAACATGGTGTTTGATATTTCAATTTGTTTTGCTGTGAACATACTAAACATACCCAGGGCGGCTCCCCCAGCCTGGGTATGATGTAACATTGGGGTAATAAACTATATAAACATTGCTGAACTTGTTGTTATTCACGACAACCGCTATCCGATTGTATAATACTCCGCGCGTGTCACACACTTGCGCAGACCCACCAAACCACGTCCGAAGGTGAACGCCATTGTGGGGGGAAAACCCCCAGTCCATCAAAACACACAAACAAGTCTAGACATGTACCCAAGGTCACGCCCCATTCACCCCAACCGGAAGTGACGTCACAACCCCCACGTGACCTGCGCAGCAGAATGGATACGACACCCTCGTGTAACCCCCTCACCTAGGCTTCACATGGATACCTCATACGACTCCATTGGCCCATTCGTGGCTCCCCTAGCTCCAACACGTCTAGCGGGACCCATACAGGGTCCAGTTTTCGACACTAGGTGACCCCATCCCGACAAAAATGGCCAGTTTTCGACACCGGATGTGCCGCCATCTTGAACATACGTGCCGCCATCTTGGATATGTCCCATAATGTACCGGGTCAAAATACTCGCTTCTGATTGGACGAGAGCTCCGTGGCGGATTTGAAATACTCGCTTCTGATTGGACGAGAGCTCCGCATTGCATCTGCACATGCGCAGAATGATATTCCTACCGCACACCCAACCCATCAGATGCCCCTTCACCTAGGCTTCACTTTGATACCTCACTCGACCCCATTGGATCATTAGGGACTCCCCTACATCCCAAAACGTCTATGCGCATGCGCAGAATGGTGACAACGCCCGAGCCGCTAGTCCAGTCAGATGCTCCTTCACGAATGCTTCACTTTGATACCTCACTCGACCCCATCGGACCAGTAGTAGCTCCCCTAGCTCCCAACACGGCTATGTTCATACCCTTCGGCCACCGCGCATGCGCAGAATGACGCTAGTTCAAACCCACTAGTCCAGTCAGATGCCCCTTCACCTAGGCTTCACTTTGATACCTCACTCGACCCCATTGGACCAGTAGTAACTCCCCTAGCGCCCAACACGGCTATTTCCATACCCTTGGGCCACCGCGCATGCGCAGAAGGCCGATAGTTCAATCCCACAGCCAGCCCATTAGATGCCCCTTCACCTAAGCTTCACTTTGATACCTCACTCGACCCCACTGGACCAGTAGTAGCTCCCCTAGCTCCCAACACGGCTATTTCCATACCCTTGGGCCACCGCGCATGCGCAGAATGGTGACAACGCACGTCCCCAGCCCAGTCAGATGCCCCTCACCTAGGCTTCACATTGATACATCACTCGGCCCCACTGGACCAGTAGTAACTCCCCTAGCTCCAAAACGGCTATTTCCATACCCTTGGGCCACACGAGTTGTCTCCCTTGCGTCAGTGTGCGCAGATGGCGCTATGATCGACGCCGTGATGTGGAAAGGGCGTCCCCACACCATCCTGGAGCCGCCATTTTGTTTGTTGATTTTCTGCGGAGATACACGGGACAATAAACGCTCGACCCTAGTGTGGTACAGATGCTAGACTGATCCTATTAACATGGTACAACACCTATAGATTATGTTTATTATTATTATATGGCTTAGAGGTTTTTTTGAGGGTAATGTGAGGGTTTTTTCTCCCCGTGACCTCCCCACCGCCTCGTTTGCTCCCTTGCGCCGCCATTTTAAACCCACCACCACCACCCACAGGCTGCCATTTTAAACCCACCACCACCACCACCACCCACAGGCCGCCATTTTAAACCCACCACCACCACCCACAGGCCGCCAGTTTAAACCCACCACCACCTCCCACAGGCCGCCATTTTAAACCCACCACCATCACCACCCACAGGCCGCCATTTTAAACCCACCACCACCTCCCACAGGCCGCCATTTTAAACCCACCACCACCTCCCACAGGCCGCCATTTTAAACCCACCACCACCACCCACAATCCGCCATTTTAAACCCACCACCACCTCCCACAGGCCGCCATTTTAAACCCACCACCACCACCCACAAGCCGCCATTTTAAACCCACCACCACCTCCCACAGGCCGCCATTTTAAACCCACCACCACCTCCCACAAGCCGCCATTTTAAACCCACCACCACCACCACCACCCACAAGCCGCCATTTTAAACCCACACCCAGCCCATTAGATGCCCCTTCACATAAGCTTCACTTTGATACCACACTCGACCCCATCGGACCATTTTATCTAGGGACTACTTTTTCTCCGCGGAAGCAGACCGAATCACCGCCAGACATGACCGCATCACCGCGGAGGAATACATCTTTGACCTGGGTCACGTGATATGCAAATTTGGAACTCTCCTGTGCTGGAGGTAGCTTTTTGGTCAGAGGTCAAAATACTCGCTTCTCATTGGCTGTGTGACCTCCACGTAACCTCCACAAAATATGCAAATTTCTGAGGTCAATATTGTTCAATTTACGCTTTGTATACTACTAATGTATGTCCATTTTAATTAGTCGTCTACTTTGGAGCGTGTCAAAAATCACTAGTTAACCCTGCAACAATTTTCTTTTTTGCAGCATGTATAACAAACTGAACTCTACAAAATGACTAACATTTTTCTGTGATATCGATAATATATAACTAAATTTTTAATTCTCTCCATATAAAACTCCAGTACAGTTGTTTATGTACCGGGCCTCAATGACATAGGGAGACGTCATAAGGTATTCATGATCCATTGCCACAAAGGTCAATGATGCCGAATACAGTAATAACAGGCGGACCATCGATGTGTCGCTTATATCCCATGCCCAGTGAAACTGTCGAATGATAAACCGCACACACATCTATGACCGTACACGGCATTGTTGACCTTTGTGCTGGACAACAAGAATATATCATGACGTCTCCCTATGTAATTCAGTCCCGGTACGTGAAACAACTGTACTGGAGTTTTATATGGAGAGAATTACAAAGTTATTTGAAGAGGGATATATTACTGATATCACGGAGAAATGGTAGTCATTTTGTAGAGTTCTGTTTGTTCTACACGATGCAAAAAAGGAAATTTACGCAGAGTTAACTGCTAATTATTGACAAGCTCCAAAGTAGACGACTAATTAAAATGGACAGACTATAGTCACCTATCTATAGGAACAAGAAGGTAACGCCTTGCCTCAGTCTCACGGCATCAGACTGTAAACAGATATACCAGTATAGCCCAATTCGAAAAGGGTTTTATATCCCTTGTTTCACTAGGGGTGTATTGGTGCAGAGAACTTTCGGTAAGTATTAAAGGCGCTCATAATTAGTTTCAGAAATTAAATATTCAGGTTTTCTGAAAAATTATCTTTCTAATGTTAACGTTTATAGGATCTGTCGTTTCATGTAGAAAATATAAACAGAATAGTTTTTCAAACAACTACACTGGAATTTTTTACAAATATATTATTCACAATAATTGCGGGTGCCTTTGGTAAAAATGAAATCGAGGTGACCACTCACCGGAAGCAGCTTTTCATACCTCTACAGTTAAAGAGTGGCATTTATTCAAGGGGAGATCCGACACTTCCTGGAAAGGGCTATACACGGACAGTTTAGGAGGTTACAAACTCTGGGAGAATGACCTTCCATATATACAAGCATATATAAACCAGTTCTGCTCTATCAATTTAAACTCTTTTCAGTGAAATATTAAATATATCTCCGTAACGAGCATTTGTTAGAACGTCAGACCTCACAGAATGATAGCTGTTCATATTGGGTCCATTCTGAACCTATTTTACATAACCCTTGTATATAACATCACGGGTAAATTCAAAATAGCACCCACATGACGTCAACCAAACTGCTTGTTTTTTCTCACATTTTTTGGCTAGATTTTCGATTATATCTTGTAAGAAAGTTGATATTTGTCAAGATAAAGCTTCACTACATCATATCGTGGAAGCTCGTCTACAACTAGCGCCTTTGACCGTTTCACATTTTACATGGGGCGGTGTCAACATGGGTAAATTCAAGATACTGGTCATGATTGCAACGATCTTGAGCCATCGTTATAATCCATTCACGTTTCTCCTGTTGATGATTTCTCTCTCTTCAAATCCATCTTCAGTATATAAAGCTTTTTTTTATCACTTTATGTTCATTGTGTGTCTACTTGTTTTGTCCTTCGTGCGAATCGTTTATTTTTTAAATAAAACTCATCATATATGGAACAATTTTCAATATAGCCATGGCGCTTTGAGTAGATTAGGTGAATGAACTGGATGCTCAGATGTGGAAAAATAATTTGAGAACATTTTCCTAAATAAACAAAAAATCCTTAAAAAAAATAACCAATTATGGCCGACATGCATACTGAATTCGCCCAAGACGCTTCGAATGAGAAGTCATGTAAAACACGATGCATGTGCTGGTGAAAAAAAGCCGAAACGAGAACGTGATGATTCGATGCCTCAAATAAGCCTAAAAAATGTATAAGTAACAAATTGAATCCTCCCTATGATACATGTACCACCCTCATGGCACCAATGGTTCCAAGACATGAAGTGTTACATTTTGAACCAAATTACTGAAATATTTTGCTTCGTTCTGTATCATAATAACAAATTAATTGGGTATTTTTCTGAGATTTGTTCTTAAATGAAATGAACATGTAAAGAAACTGGACACGAATAAGATCGAAGCCTGTTTCAATACACATGTATTAACAGAAATTTGCTCCATTAAGCATCGTTCATTACTCAGCGATACACGGGGAAATACTCTGCGGTGCCAGGGATAACGGCTCAACTCGCTGGATTTACCTCCCTTACGTCGTATAATCAAGCTTGATTAACATTGCTGATGCACACGAAGCTAGCCCTTCCACGAGCCGGTGGGCTACACTGCAAAAAGTGGTAACATGTTTAACGTCTCATTTTGAGATGGGTAACATGTGAGATGCTTCATAATGCTACATGTTTCACCCTGTTTTCCCATGAAAACATGTCTCAAAGACGTGAGAATACAGCTATTTGAGGGTTGTGACATGTTTCAATCGCGTTGCCGTTTCACTTTAATGACCGAATAGCTGTTTGAAACATCAGAGCCGAAACACGTACAACCGAGTCGCAAAAGCGACATGTCTCAAGGAACACAGTATAAAAGACGGATAATGTTGTCTGGTGCATGGAAGCACTGGCTTCCAAAAAATTATTTCTGGTCTTTAGCGATCGTGAATATATCTGTCGGTATTGGGAATAAACAGACCAACCAATTTAACTGAATTACTTGCATCGTAATATAACTCTTCCAGGCCTAGGGTATTTGACTGTTTGAGGCCTGCCAAGGCCTGGGAAGAGACGCCTCCTCCCCACTAAATATTTTGTCACTCCTTGATTCTAAAAGCCCCCAAAATATATCTTGGGGTCCGCTCTGCTAGAAAGTGCAAAAATCCAAAAAATTCAATCCTTGAACACTTCGCAGTTATGTCATACTCTAAATATGACTTTTTGGTCGATTTTTCGGTCAGATTTTCCATTTTGTTTATTTGTGCCAGGTTCTTCGAAGTAAACTACATAGCACATTAGAGAAGAATTATCTGATGTGAAATAAAATAGCTCATGCACTCTTTTATCAAGAAAAAAAGAAGGTAAAACACCACTTTTCTGGTACCCCACATGATCGCCACTTTAAATTTGCCAATGATTCATACCAAACAAACAGCAGTGTCGCTATAAAAAAGAGTGACATTAATGGGGCACCATTGAGGGCTCGTGTTGGAAGAAACAACAACTGTGTTCTTTGTGTGACCAGAGCTACATACAGTATTTTAAATGTGTGTAGCGCATCAGGATATTTTCTGGACAATACGATTGCTCTATATATGATTACAGCCTTGCGCGGGATTCGGCCATTGTATGGCACCAAACCAGGCAGGCATCTTCACTTTTCAAGTTAAATACTACACTAATGTTTCATCATTTACCTTGACCTATTGAATAGAGCAAATTGGTAAAAACTAGAAAACGCACGTGATTCATATAGCCAATCAAGATAGCAGCTTGCCAACACATTGCAGCGAGGATTTTCTTTGATGTCAGCCTGAGATATTTTCAAATATGGCAAGTGGTGGTTGTATTGATGTTAATTTCTTTCGAATACTCAATCAAAATTGAATTTTAAAGAGGTCATACATTGCACTCCTCCTAATATGAATCACGGAATATTTATAGAGCTATGACATCATGAAACTCATATTCTGATCGGATATTGTGTTTAATGTTCAGCCAAGGCAACACGTGTGGTGTTCGACTTGGATATGCGAAGATGAAGCCAGGAGGAGAGAGGGGATATTATTTTTTATCTTTATGAAAATATTGAATATTGTTTGTGTGTAAAACAATTTTCCTCCTTCCTCCCTGACTGTGACCACTGTTGCGACAACTCGAGACGAGTTCAGGACTCCGTTATCTTAATAATCATCTGCGACCCGTATTCCATTTCCCGAAACGGAATGGAATTTCAACGACTCTCACTTGGAGATATTTACCGCGAGCAGATGAATGAATGATAGAATCATTTTCAAGTTACAGACATTCATGTATCTAAGTCAGCAAGTATGGTCAATATCTGTATGCAATATAGTACCCCTGTTGAGAGCTGCTTCCTGTGTGCTGGATTAGGCTGTGTCATGTCAACAGACCGATGTGGCAACTTGAGTAAATTATTATTTTGGTTAATATCTGAATGTAAATGTACCATTTGGTGTAAATCTGTATCTAGTTCACCAAAACATGAGCACATTATTGTCATGAACAATTTGCACGCCATGATAAATGGGTTCACATCAGGAATTATGATGTACCGAACATATATCTGTCTGGAATGATCACATTCATTGTTAACCTGAGGAGCAAGCTTGTCTATTGTATATGTTCCTGTCTGTAGCCTATCGTTATTGTTGGTTTACACCGGAGTTGGACTTCCATCGAAGATAAGAGAATAAAAACTGATGCAAGCTGAATTTAATAAACGATTCGTGTATTTCTGTTTCTTTCACAGGCGATCTGGCGATCTGATGAAACATGTAATGGGAGATAGACTATTTTGAATCACTTCCAAGTTTGAGACATGTTCGGACACGTTTCGGTTGCGACATGTCTCAAAAGTTGGGATAAAGTCATGTTTGGGCTTAGACGTTTCATTTTGAAACATGTAGTCGGCCTTAACATGTTTCAGATTGAGAGATGTACATACAACACATGTTTCACTGTGCAGGATGTCACATGTTTCAAACGGATACATGTTTAACGAAGACATGTCCATATTGAGACATCATTAACACATATGAGGATCACACGTGTTTCAAATTGAAACATGAAGCCGTTTCTAAATGAAATATGTACGTACTCACATGTCCCAAAAGTTGGGACAAAATCATGTTTCATTTTGAGACGTTAAACATGTCGCCAATTTTTACAGTGTAGGTACGAGTATACATTTCTTTTTCTACAATTAATTATGGAAATTAATAAATGTAATTTTTTCAAATCAATATCTGTTTTTGTATATATTTCCTAAAATATTTATTTTTATCTTTGACTCAAATAAAGTCATTCTCATTGATGCCAAGCTGAAAACCTTGATATACAGCTTTTACATTTTTATCACACGTCTATGACATAGGCGTAGAACCTCACATTCAACTACATGTGTATTTCCAGTAACTCTAGTCTGACGCTATATGAATATGTGGAATCGTTCCAATACAAGCGTCTAGTCCGTCATGCAATATTCAGTCGTCGTTCATCAAAAAAATGCCTCATTTGAAAAATAATCAAGTTTGAGAAATTCAAAAATTTGGGATTTTACAATTCTGTTTTTGAATATTACAAATCTCAAGAACTTACGTGGAAATCGGGGCGCGGAAAGGCGTTGTTCAAACAATTGCTTAAAAACAATATTCTTCAACGTGAGCACATGTCATAGCTCATACTGACCAATCAGCGCCGGAGTACGGCGATGTTTTACTCCAGATATTGATATGATCGTCAGTTTGAAAAGTTATGCTGTAGAAATCAAACCACACTTATTTGAAATCTAATATTTTAATATGTGTTTCCAACTGTAGTTTACTTTACTGAAACTTTATCGTTTGTATATCAAAATATATCAGCAAAATACCTAATCAGTCTCATTCACTCCTAGGTTAGAGATCAACGCCAAATCTCGTTAGTTCGACAATAACTAAAGTCTTCTATTCTACTTAGTCGTCTACTTCGGAGCTTGTTCAAATTAAAAAATTAGAAAAAGTTTTTTTCTGCCGGGAGAATAATAAACTCACTTCTACAAAATGACCACCATTACTCTGTGACATTGATAACATATTACGCTTGAAACATCTTTGTAATTCTCTCCATATAGAACTCCAGTACTGATGTTTCATGTACCGGGGGGTTCAATTACATACGGAGACGTCATGTACCTTATCGATATATTTGGCTTGCAAACAAGTTAACGGTGAACTCCTAGATATCCGTCTTATACTGATGTATTATTTGAAACAAGAGCGTGTGCAAAACATCGGATATCTTGACCAAACAAGCAATATTCGTATCAAGGAAGCAATATTCGTATCAAGGAAGCAATATTCCTATCAATGAGAGGATATAAGAAATACTGTGGATTTCATTAGGATTTTAGGATCCAGTCAAAAGTTAATTTGCAATCCTATCGATAAAATTAACACGGTAAATACTTTATTTATATTTTGACATATATATGATTAAAATTAGCCACAGAAATGGGGCCCTTCGCCTTATCGATTATCGGCTATAGAGATCAGTAGTGGTAAAACCGCATGTTAAAAGATATGAGAAAACCTAATATCCAAACTTATAGGAAGACTCGAACATATCGTGTAGATTTGAGTTTTTTTGTCAAGATAGCTGGATTTTTAGCTGTTGATGAGAGTTTTGATGGAAATACTGAGTTCATTATTTATTTTCAGTTGATATGAATCCTCATTTATCACCACTGGAATTATATCACAAAAGACAACCGGAAAGTTGACGGACTGTATAGTCGCATCCCAGGTTAGGGGCCAATAAAATAAAATGTACTCCATAGGCCTATATTGCATTGATACTGAGATCTAGGCTTGGTATAAATATAGCTGAAACCGTGCCGGAGTCAATGTTTTGGTCCCGTTGATATTTATTCTCCTTGTTTTGACGAGCACAAATTCATTACTTCAACACAACTCACATGACAGTCCGATGATTCGGGCCTTTGCAATGCATTTATCTAATTGGATTGCCATTGCTCGGAGGACTGTTTTATCGCATATCGGTTCGTTCCAGTTCAGAGTTTTATTTCAGCCGATGTTGTTGCCCCAAGCAGGATGCGGTAGAAATTGTGGAGTTTTTCCATGTGGCCATATAATATGGCTATAAGCAAAGGTTTATTAATGTGTGACAATATTCGAGATGGTTACAGCTTGTGACGACCGAAGGCTCTACATGGAGAACCCGTCCCTTTTAGGATCATTCAGTCGTCCGCTTCTCATTTTTTTATCCAACCGCTGTAATAGCACATTTCGCTGAACTTGCCATCGTATACATGAATCATGATATATAGGCCTACATTAGGAAAGGATAGATGGTTGCACATCAGTCTTATATCCTAAGACTATAGCAGGAGAATATGTAGTCATGAATTCACGGACTATATTTACTCGCGTGTGTATAGTCATACAGTCACACTACTGTAATTCGTCTTTGGCGCTATACTGGCGACGTTGGGCCTTACAGAAAGGTGTTCAGAAATAAGAACTTGCATTCCGCGAGCATATTCTTTTCTTGCTTTGAGCCATTGCTTATATCTGGCGCTCATGAAACGCATCTATTCCTATCTGTGTTTCTGGTGCTGTTACATGTGTATCAATACTGCTTTTAGGTCCGTGTAACTAGTTCCGCTTAAGCCGGTGCTAAGGTCCGTGTGTTCAGATAGTATATTAAGCCAGCATTTCCAGTCTGCAAATAAATACAATGCTACTGTGATTTAGCGAAAGATCCGTTTACTATCATCAACAATAAATCAACAAAGTTGCCGATGAACCGCAGTATATAACAACCTGATGTTTCAGTACTACTCGCAACAAGAGCACATCCCATAAAAGAGATTTCCATCTCCCTTTTTCTGTTTTTTTTTATTACATAGACATGGTAAAGCAGTATTCCAATAATAAGAGATTCTGGTAACAACATGTATAAGGGTCGAGTAAAAAATGTACAGCGAACGTGAATCAAACGTGGAAAAAATGCATATACAGCGAATCTGCAACGTCTTGCTTAAATTGTTACCACATTTTCTACCGATTGAAATTAGTGACAGGAAAATTAGCCGCGGGATTTCCGGTAATAGAGATTACGAGAAAATCCATGTTAAAATATATGAGAAAAACCTAAATCGAGAGTGTAAGAAGACTTGAACACAAAATGACGATCTGATTAAAACTAGGTCTAAAAACACGATCTCCATCTTACATGCTGATTTAAGATCTGGAACTAGACCCAAAAAGCTAGCTCATAAATAAGGCCCATCTCACTTTGCAGCTTGGGTGCGACAGGTGTACGGTATATGTAAATCTCAGTTTCTCATGTATTTTAACTTGTTTTACCAGATGAATGTTTTATTCTGTAGACACCACATGACATTCGATTAACATTAATAGAATTTATAGATATATTGATCAATTCCAGGAGACATTTAACTTTTCATAATATCGCGAGGTAACCTGACTTCTCCACGCAGCTGTTAGCTAAATAATATATAGCCCTCAAGAGTATGAGGGCTATATGTCGGCCCCAGTCACCTCCAGCGAGGGTTTTAGATAATTTTATTACGAATCACCCACCTCTGAAACTGCCGTACATCTAATCTCTATCCCCTCCTGCGCACTATTTTAAAATCTTGAGCACTATTGTGAAATAGCAACGAATATATCGCCGTCTGAATTTTCCAGTCGACTTCCACTTTAAACGCGCCATGTTAACCATATACAGTGACGTCACCAACATGGCGGCGCAGAGAGTTGAAGTTTTCGACTGGAAAATTCAGACGGCGATATATGCGTCACTATTTCACAATAGTGCTCAAGATTTTAAAATAGTGCTCAGGAGGGGATAGAGATTAGATGTACGGCAGTTTCAGAGGTGGGTGATTCGTAATAAAATTATCTAAAACCCTCGCTGGAGGTGACTGGGGCCGACGTATAGCCCTCATAGTCTTGAGGGCTATATATTATTTAGCTACGCAGCTGTGGCATGAGCTTGACTTTCCACACATACATCCCCAAATTCTCAGCGCGTTCTTATAAGAACACGGAAACGAGTGTATTGATACCAGATCTACGTCAGCGACAAGTAAGATGGGGAGCGGTTTTGTAGATCTTGTAAACACATGATTGGGTTTTTCGGTTATATAGCTGGAAAGTAGCTTTTAATTGCAGTTATGAGGAAAATGCTACATCCTGAATTCATTCCAGTTGATCAGAACGTTATTTTATGTGAGTTTTATGAGATAAATCGCACGATTTCTCCAAACGAATTCTGGTGATATGGTGATGAGCGATAAACTGGACATTTATAGTATAGGATACAACACCCGAGTATGTATTGTTTAACTAATATACACAACATGTATGATCCGATATATATATGTACAACCGCCGGACACATTCATGTGCTTAACTTGAAAACTCTGTATACGAAAGACCAGAGAAAGATGACATTAAACTAATCATAACCAATCGAAGATTAATGGTCAGTCAATTTTGTCCGATTTTTATCCTGTCTAGTACCGGTTGATATCCTGAACGTGTTCATACAAAGCTACATTCCTGTTCCATGTATTCAAGATGGGCAGTGGACTACTACAACAGGAGGAAGGCCAATCCACGAAAATATGGAACATTTTAAAACGGTCGCACTAGATTATGGATGCGTTACGTCGATGATATGTTCGTGATGTGGAAACGTAGGCTATCATATGAACAGTCACAATCAAAGCGTGACTGAGATACATCATTCTTTAGATGACGACTTTACAACGAATATTATGGATTAAGAATAGTGATCAGCGATACGGATTTGATATTTTTGGAACATCATGATGTCTTGCCGACATCATTGAAAACTGTTGACCGCTTCTCTCTTGCAGGAAACAAGCCTATGTTTATGTATACTATGATTGTCTTTTTGAATTTGGTGCTAATACTGTTATATGGAATATGGAATAGGTCTTTGGATTATGGACGCGGATATTCTCTAATGGACGACGGCTGGATTATGAATGACGGACTAGACGCTTGTAATCAACCTTGTGGGCCTTTTAAGAACTATCTATTATTCCCCAAAACAGGTCAATACAAATGTAACAACAGGCGATTGAGCTATGTTATTAATGCCTTGATTTACGTGCTGATGGCTTTATGAACCTGATCGTTACCATAAACTCTTTGCCTGACTGAATATGCATCATTATAAATATAGTTATGAATGTGAGCAAGGTTAATATTTTGAAAAGTTTAAAGAGTATTTCAAATCCCATCTGACACAAGTACTATCCTCAGTGTTTTCCACGAATGACGGTATCATGTGGGCGGTCGGATGATGTTACACATGTTGTCCCATCGCTCATTAATCATCTATTGATCTATATATACAGATATATCAAGGTGTTAATAATATATACCGAATCGTACAGGTACATGTATACGAATTTCAATATAATCTAGAGCAATTTTGTCGCCTGACGTCAAATGCAATGTTTCCTGATTCGTGATTCAGATTTCAACTCGACCCATATGTGACAAAATGCATATCGTTATACGATAATTACTTTCTTGCTATCATCCATGGAAGCTGGTGATAAGTGGAATGATATTCACTTGTATTATTTTGGTCGAAACACATAACTTCTATCGTAAATAATATATATATTCTTATCTTATACCTGACACCTTATACACAATATCTACTATATTCTTCCTGATATCTGACACAATCTTACTACTGCACTATATGAATAGTCAAACAAATACCAGCTTGTCATCCCAAATATAGTATTCTAATTAAAGATGTAATCATCCTACATGTGACTAGAACGGTCTGTCAACTCAAGGTAATGCGGGTGCAATACTATAGGCCATTCAAGACCAAGCTCAAATATTTTCAGGACTGCATGGCAGTGTTATCCATTTACCTTCGCAGGACACGGCAGCAGGAAATCCACGCCAGTCATGCAGATCCCATCGATCTTGAAATCATAATAGAAAAGCTTGTTCCAAAGTTTTCCCAAATAATTATTGCAGGAAGATCAACAGCGATTGCAAGCAAAGCAACGTCATTAGCAATGATATCGAAACGCGCCTTTCACGTAATTCAATTTGGCCGTTTGCTGGCGATTTTAATTAAGGAAATGCTTTTACAAACTCGCACATATTTCATTTGTCTGCAGACAATCAGAGCAAATGGATTAATTTGGAAATTAAATTCGGCGAGAGATAGTAAGAAGATCCCGACTAGGCGAGAGGCTGGGAGAGGGAGATCTCGACTGAACGTGACTTGTCGGCTCGGAGTTGTCGTTCTGCCATCCCTGAGAGAGGGGGATTTACTGTCGCTCGCAACAGTCACATTATGTGAAAGCACGAATTGTCCAGGATTTAATCAGCTTCCAAACAAGCACTCATTCATATTTTATAAGAATGGGCTAACGCCTGTAAAACGCTCCTTTCACGCGATGACGGGATACACCAGCTCTCATACCTCTCCTAAAACTCCGCCACTTCTTTTCTCGATAAAGCGTTATAAAAGAACGAGGGTTTCCGACTACAAGTTTGCTGAATAATTGTTAAGTGCCATATATATGAAGTTCCTCTGCAAGTATATTACGATACAGATCAATGTATAGACAGAACATTATGATATGTCTGGACCAATGTATGGGCTAATTTTGTGTCATTTATATCCTACACGTATTAGTTTGAACCGAAAAGCGATTGATGCACAACGAACACTTTCGAATCCTGCGGAAAAGGTATATGATATATCATGGAAGCGAAAAATGCCATTACATGAGCCACAGCCTTCCATTTCAATCCGAAATAGTGTCATTGTTAATACCCTTAGAGCCGCATCAATACATTCAGGTCCTTGATACATACTGGGTAACTGAATCTGGTAATATACCAGTTGGAATAGGGCCCTATATAGCAATGAACAGTCTTTACTAAATAACAGTATGGATGCCTGGTAAAGTGCCACAGTTGAATTGCTTCATTCAGTGCTCCAAAATTACTGTGTTTGTTTATGCCACCTTGGCCACCTTCGCCCTCCATAGTTCCTTAGTAATTGAAGAATTATCCTCAATATTCCTAGGAAAGATTCTAGAAATCCTGTCCGACAATAGTACAAAATCTTCTAACTGTTCTAAGTATGTATTCTTAACATGTTGAGAAATTTCGTTATATTAAGATTTCGCAAACTATTCCAAGTATATTCATGAAACAATGGTTTTGTCCGCCATTCAATATTCAGCCGTCGTCCATTAAAGAATTCCCGATTTCATTTCAAGGACATTTGAAGAACGTCCGTGGATATTTTCAGTAATATCGTTCGAGACTCAAGCACAATTTTGTCAATTTTTCTCGATGTCGATAGTTCCGAAGATGTTTTTCTCTCAAAATAATAATAATAATAATAATAATAATAATCGCGATCGAGCAAATGCTATTTTTCTTCTGTTTGCAATCGTTTTTCGTTCGAGTAAAAAAGCACGAATTAATCAAGATATCGCGATTCAATTCTCTCTCTATCTCTTATATATTGAGAAAAACATTCAAACACCATCGAGAGATTAACGAAAGTAGCGCGGACCAGCTTCGGTGCTGATAGATGCATCATCATACTTTCAAACACTTTAATAGTAGTTCCCATTTTGTGGAAATATATTTTGTATAGTGGCGTGAACGAATATATTTTGCATAGTGGCGTGATCTGACCAACGATTTGTATCAGTCCGTTTTACATTTCTCTCGCGCTTCAGAAAAAAAGCACGGTTGCCAGGCACAATGCGACACACAGACGTAAACCAAATCTCGAGACTTTTTACTGAAACGAAAATATTCGATATTTTCGGCATTGAACCTTGATCGATCGTTTTTCTATCGAGAAATTGAAGACAAAACGATTTAATGACCTTTACTATTGGCCATCAGAACCAACTTTCTGTCGCCATTTTCTTATATAATTTTGGTTTCAGTTGTTTACACGAAGTATATCCCATGCTATTAAAAAAGAACATCACGAAACGCCAGAAAATGAAACATATAATTTTAGGAGGTATGACTGGAAATAAATATATCGGACAATGGGTCGACCTTCTTTATCTAAGAAGGTCAATTGTAGTGTTAATTCTCGGCCAAGTTCATTTATTCATCCACAGAGGAGACGAATTCATAGGGCACTGTCTGCCGATGTCGGGTTCCGGGAGAGCGGTTGACAGACAGGCAAACATATGGTTTCACACGTTTAAAAGGCAAGAGAGAAACTCCAAATCACATTACTTGCTTTAGGATGCGGGGCAATCAACACAAATCCAGTTTGTATCAAATCAGGCCCGTATTGCCGGACAGAGAGAGGTGTAAAGACCCAGCAAAATAAAATTAGCGAGTTTTTCTACTGTCATTAGCTGGCAAATTATACAATTTAGCATTCCATAGAGGATCAACTCGGTGACAAGTTTTGTATTAATATGTTTTTGTGGTATAATGATATTGTTTCTTGTGTGTGTATTCGGCAACTGTGCAATCTGACTAATTTCTTTAGCGTCGCCATATCTCGGTTTTACATGTACATTCGATAACATTTTTCGAAATAAATTTATCGCTAGAATTTCCTGTGTCGATCGTTTCGAATTCCTTACACTAGGCTGTAATTATCACTTTTCGACAAATTATAAACCATATTCAGGATACATACAAGAAAGTGTTGACGGTAAGCGTCAGATCCGACATTTCATCGTCAGCTGTCGTCTATGAAAGTATTTCCGCATCAATGGGCCCATTCGAAAAGCTGTCACCGTACACTAAAGTCTTAATTACATCATAGTTTCCATACACTTTCAACCAAAGTACAATTTTTGGGACTATATTTTGGACATAAGGTTATATTGATTGATTTTGATACAGATAAATACACTAACAATGCATGATTCATTGGATAACGTTTATGTTAGCCCTTCCCGCATGTATGGTGGGGGCGCGGACTCGGAGATAGAGGCTCTCGGAGATAGAGGCTCTCGGAGATAGAGGCTCTCGGAGCAATACACTTGATGATCCCGAGTTTCGCACCACGTCTCCCGCCATATTGTCCAAAAATCCCCCAAAGTATAAACTAATCAATTTGAATTGCTGTATGATTCGATAGAATCACCCGTCATCCTGTGTGATTAATGGCCCCTTCCAAGGCATGTTCCTGCATCAATTTAGCCTACAGCATGCGTAAACGCGAACAAATGTCGCTTTAATATAGCGTCTTGCATCGAAGTCTCAATTCTATTCCATCGTTTTTGTTTTCATTACATCTCACGCTAGACAAATGCACTTGAAAAATGTTATTAAAAGTAACTATTTGTCAACTATAGTGAATTGTCCGTCCTGATGTCACAGATAGGACATGCTACACTGCATAAAACAAGTTAGTATATGGATTGTTACGACTAAAATCGTTCATGCGATTTTTTACGGAGAGTCCAGACGAATCCAATACGATTACTGCGCATGTTGTTCCCATGTACCAACACAGGGATATTTGAATGAAAATGAATGAAAAGAGAATATATCAACATTGAAGAGAACAGTTGTGAAGAAATTTTGAAATGTGACCATCTGTTCTTTAAATTTCAAGGCAATTAGACCACAGCGAAGGAACGTTGGCATAGTGATTTGGCGAAATCAGGGTAATTTTAGCGGTATGACCATGGTTGACCATAAAAATATCTTACTATCTTAAACAAACAGCATGGTGACCCCCAATTGTTATTGGATTTTACGATTTAGCATTGTTCTAGAAACTAATGAGACAGTTTGAAGAAAACGAATTTTAACTTCCGAGAAAATATTTGCTTTTTCTATGAAATAACATGTATTTTTCATTGAATTCCTATATAATACCATATAATAAAATAGGATCAATTCATTCAAGTAGACCATACAAAACCCAAAATAAGCCTTAGTAAAAATTTATCCTTTATTTTGAATGTTGACGGTCGACAAAAAGTAAAAATTACTTTTATTTTCCGAATTGTGTTAAACCTTCTTACAAAGTTGATTTTGTAGTTGGGTGTCTATGTAGAGCCAAGGATTGGCCACCCTCCTTCTCATTCTCCATCCCAAACTACGTTCTAGAAATAAAATAAAGAGTACGCTCTATAGATTTTAGAATCAATCAATTCATTATCAGTGATAACGACCCCTTTCCCCTCCCCGCCGTCTCCAACATTTCAGCTTGATGGTCGCGAGTCGAGATGGCCCCATTCAATTTCCCCACATTTTGAATGAACACGACAGGTAGTACGCTGATAAACAGCTTGTATCACTGACGTCCCTACTCGCCTTGTTCCAGGGAGAGTAGGGACGTCATTGATACAAGCTGAATAGTATGAGCGTAGACAGGTAGTAGAATAGTTGCAGAACCCCCCATGCAGAGGGTCATGGGTAAATTCAAAACGGCGGTCATATGAGGTACAAGAAAAGTGATGTTTTCGTCATTCTG
Source organism: Hanleya hanleyi (assembly GCA_036873755.1). Taxonomy (NCBI): domain Eukaryota; kingdom Metazoa; phylum Mollusca; class Polyplacophora; order Lepidopleurida; family Hanleyidae; genus Hanleya; species Hanleya hanleyi. Next base: position 24,015 of record JAVTVY010004526.1, read on the forward strand.
CTTTAACATTCCCGCTTTTCTGCGAGGAAAGGTGGACAGAAATTATTTTATTTCACATCAGATTATTAGTAATTAATTATCATGCAACTTTGTCGAAGAAACCACATAAATAACAAAAAATCTGTGGGAAAAGACGATAACTCATATGACATGCACCACATCAGGCCAATACGCTGACTGCATATTTCCAAAAACATCACAAGAACCGAAACTGATCCCTGTGATGATTTCTATCTCAGCCACATATTTATGCAGTACGGGTGCAGTATTTTTGTGATTTGAGTTTAACAATGCTAAAATGCCGGCACCAAGAAACTCGGGAATATCTGAAAAAAGACTGACATAATGAAGACAAAAGGCATATAGGCCTTATGAAATTTCATCTTGGAAACTCTATCACTCCTACCGTCAGCTATGAAATATAATGGAACGTTTATGGATATGATGAGCACCCCCCCCCGACACTTTACAAAACTTTAATGTCTCGCGACAAAAACTGTATACGATCATTATCATTTTTAATAGTTTCCTTTTCATTTGGTAACCTAACTATCTATGCCAAGACCGAACTGTGCACTGAATTTAATTTATCAATGGCAAGGAACGGAGATAGCTTTCTTTGTATTGTGTCCTTGATGTAAAATGGTCGTAAAGTCTTGTTTGTAAAGAACACAGCCCACGCCAGGCTTTCTATCGCCGCTTAAACTTCTACCACAACGCCGTTCAGGAAACTCGTAAATATGTCCACTTCCATGGCATCTTTTATTTTCTTCAGAATGGTACGTCGTTCGCATTTCAACAGCTTTTACCGGTACAGCACGATGAAAGGTAGGGAGCCTGACCGGCGATTCTTAGTTGACGCGATAATCCAAGGACAAGAGTATGCTTTTAAACGTTATCATTTTATGAACAGTATCCGAAGCAGTGCAGGGAAATTTGTATACAAACGAGCGGGAAAACAATAGCGTATGTATAGGGACCGAGGAATATATCAAAGCGATTTGTGTGAGATAAACCCTGGACAGGACAGACTTGTAAGCTGTTTGAACGTTTGATCAGAAAATCAAAACACCTGATAGGATCTAAGATAGTTTAATACCGGGACCTTCGGAAAGATTCATTCCATTATGCCTTACATTTTCCATTGTTCAGATCCCGGTTTTCATGTTAACGTTATCTGAATTCAAAATAGACGATTAGGTCAGAAAGGAAATCGCAACAGGTTGTCTTCTGTTTTCCTATAGTTTCTCTATCGCAACAGGTGTAATTTACGGGTGACATTTCACACATAACTGCCAATATAGAGTGATTTTTCTTGTCGCGGTTCAGAGATATATAATGATAACTCAGCAATATTCATCGAAATTATCAGCATCGTTTTTGAAATGATTTACTAATACTTGGAAATTCGGATAAAGTTGACCCAAAGAAATAATTATTTACTTTACTAAATATTCAAAGACGTTTTTTTTTTAGAAAAGTTTGCACCAATTATATGTGCATTTCAGATGGAGATTAAAAATTAAATGTTCAATTCTCTTTATTGAAGCGTCTGTCGGAAAGTTGTAAAATATTCTAATTAATACAAATTATGAATTATCGTGTTAATATCAAGTCAAATTTGACTTCACATGGTTTCTGAATCGACGGCAGCAGAAATAAATTTATTGCAATTCGTTTTTACGTCTGACAGGAGTACAATGTCATAATTTAACGGTTAAATTTCTTATTTGGCGATTATATATACAAACGGTACCACAAACTTAGCGCTAGATTAGCTGTTATGCTTAACAAAAATGTAAACTGTATGTATATGGCAGCAAGCCTGTCAGCTGGACAAAGTGTGTATAAGCCATGGTGATGTCGTGAATGTCTGGACGCCAGCATGTTTTCTAAAATACAGACTCATCTCGTTATCTCTCATAAGTGTCATGTCTTATCCCGAGTATGTCAAAAACCCATTTCTCTCACAATTTATCACATACGGTTTAACAATATATATCTCTTATGGCGCATGATTTATGGAGGGATTAAAACATATTGAATAATAGCTCAAAATGTTCTACAGAAGAGTCCATAGATCATATAAATGCCTTAATTTATTGCTATCGCCCATGAAAGAACGTACGAATTAAACCCAGACTATTATTATGTTTTTGAAAAGCTGTAAAATATTGCGTTTCGAGATCTTTCAAATCCAACATGCCAGCCTGAGTACCTCTGATTAACAAAGTCGTTAATTTATTTCGACAATATAGCAGCAGCCATTCGGATATGCAACTTAATTCAGACAAATGGGTATTTATGGAATCTCTATTGTGTCAAGGAATATATTTCAGTTTTAAAAAAAGATTGGTCAATGAAAAGTTTCAAAATGGATTCCAGTATTCTGATGAGGGTACATTGTAACAAACCTCAACATATGGAATTGATATGAACAATTATACACGTGTTGATAAATAACATGATACGATCAACACGAAACGTACCAGTTGTTTACACCTCGGCCAGTTTTGTCGTAAGAAATACAGGTAATTTAAAAAATGTTCGAATAATCAGCTCTTGTGGAGACCACAACTATATGAAAAGTTCAAGAATTGGCTTTTGCGATAAATCTTGAAAACGAGATTAAAACAATTTCATTTCACATCATAATTTCATCCGTTCTGATCTCGTGAACGAAATACAGCCAAAAGCGTTTCATCTCAGATTTTGTTGGTATGATTACGTTTTGGGGTTTATAATTTTGTATTATTATTTTATTTTTTTGCTGATCACCAGCAGTTTGGACATTATTTGCCCATGGATTTTCAAGCTTGTAGTTACCAGGACACATGTATTTCACGCAAATTTGTGATAGATAGAGATGACTGCAGAGGAGGGGGCTTTGATTGATTCTTTTTAATTATCAGGGACATTCTCAAAGACGGTTGCCAGCCATATCCGGTGAGCAATGAGGAGCTCAAATACTACATAACTTAAATTCGAGACTCGAAATTGCTGTCAGATTAGAAACATAAGTTTTACCTAGCGAGACTCACACCTTTAATTGTTGTACGCCTTTATGGAGAAGTGAATCACTCAGTTGTGCCACCGTACTATGCGGCTAATACACATAGCTTCCATAGTTCGAACTGTGTATAGCTATAAAGTGAAGAAAACGTGCGCTGGACCGATGGTTTTGTGCCAGCTGTTGTTGCCATGTTGTTCGTGGATCCTAGATAGCAAATTAAACTAACAAAGGGCCATTGGCATCCATTGAAGATCCATGTCATTGAGTGGTTGGAGCTAGTTCTTGTATTCGCTGATATATATTCATTCCAAATTGATGGACAACTTTTGCACGGTATAAACAGATTTCCGTGCAGTTTGGAGAGTGTTGATAATGTTTTTTCATCATTGGTGTGCAGTGTGACATTCCCGTACAGTTTGATCGAGAGTGAGCGAGTGAGTAGGATATAACGTCGTTTTCATCATTTTTTCAGTCAAACCACGACGTTGCCTACATGTGCCAGAACACGAGTGTCCACAACTAACCTGCTTCTAACGCTCTCCTAACGCATTCTAAGGCCGCGTTAGCAGGCTACTAACGGGCATGCTGTGAATCGTAACGTGCTCGGACCTAATCTCTAATGCGTTAGGTAGAACCTTTAATCTGGTCGGTACTGTACCTCGGACTCTATGATTTTTTCACTCCACCTGTTCCTCTTGTAACTTGTCATGGTCCTTCTTCGTCAACAATTTGTGCTGGAATGCCTGCTCTCAAACTAGATCCAAACATGTACTTGGTATGTGGCATGATTTCATTGACTGTCTAGTTCACTGCAGTGCTCTAACATTGCTTTGTTTTTTTTGTGGCATTGATTGATTACATTTGACCCCATCCTGGGTCACTGGTTGACTCGGTCACCTATCCAAGTATTGACCGAGCTCAACGTTGCTTAACTTCGGTGATCTGACGAGAACCGGTGTGTCCAACGTGATACGCTGAATGAGAGCGTGATCTTAAGGTCCAATGACTCTTTACGACTATTTCACACATGACGTCAGAAGTGAACCGCAATTTCAATCACACAAGTGGGGTTGTGCAATGACAAAATCAATATTTAGTTTATGTGCACTATTATCAATTATAATTAGAGCTAAACAAATCATTTACTCAAAAATGAGCAACACCATCATTTCGCACTCAAAGTTGATTTTAAACATATTATGATAGCTACTTAATTGTGACTTTCTTGTAATATAGTAAAACTTGGACATGTGCGAAAGATTTTTTGGGAATGTGAATAATTTCTTTCCTAGTTTTAATAACTGTTCATCTGTATATGCAAGATACTCCATTCGAGACATCTCCAGACCTGATGGTTTCTACCAGTTATAACTGCACAACATCGTTTATATGTGATGGTGAATATTGCTTAACAGAAGTTCTTATCAATTGATTTATAACTGCCCACCAGTGTTTAAATTTGATGGTTAATATTTGTTGATTTGCTTCAAAGCATATAATAAATTTAAAATTAGCTTCATTTTGACTGCATATTCTGCATATTGTATTGCAGTTTGTTCAATGACCTTATTGTTTAAAACCATTATTTTAGCATCAGGACAAGATGAAGTGTTTTTCTTAAAACAGCACATTTTGCCAAATGTGTTTCGAAACTGGGGTTGCAGCTGAGCTGCAACGGGAAGAGGGATTTGGAAAACCAATCATCCTGGTTCTCAAATTAGTACGTTTTGGGTTTTGAAAAACTAAAACAACTAAAGTGGTTTTCGGTGATCCTCACCCACGAGGTTTCAAAACACCACTTGTACGGCACATTCCGTGTTTCGTAATAAATCCTATTTCTGTAATGTTCAGCAATCTGCATTAATAAAATGTTTAGTGATACATGTATATTCAATACCAGTTACCATCTTGTAGACACTTTTTGACAACTCCTTTACATATAAATTACTTGTGTGCACTGTGGTTTTTCTTGTTAAACCTGCAACTGACAACCGTCATTCTCAGATATCAGTCCATACCTCATGTAAGGATCACGAAACAGTGTATACAATATCCGAGTCTAGACAAAAATGAGTCTAGTCCTCAGGCTTTCCAGCTGAACAAAGCTGAACAATAGCCCCTTAAATTAAATATCGACCAAAGTATCACCGCATGTTACTTCTGTTAGAAATCAGGTTGATTCATCTGCTATATATACAAAGCTGACCAAAATTTAAAAGTGGTGGATTTTTTAATTAAAGCATGATTGACAAACATTCTCATCATATTTTAGATTATCGCATTGTATGCGATTAGCTGTGTTTAGAAAATTCTCTGTCGCTGTGGCGTTTGCGAAGTGAAAACAGTTAAATTCTTTGCAAAAGCTGTGTTGGCTAAAATTATGCATGTTATATAATGTATTGTTCCAGCTGTAACGTAAAACAGCGTCGATGGGCAATTCGAATTGGGCTTTTGACTGTTTCTGATCTCTATATATACATTTTGGTAGTGATATTTTGAAATATGACACCTTCAACTTTATAGAAAACTGTATACTCAAAAAGATAGCAGTCCAATAGATTTGAAACAACTTTCCGAAGATCTGTATGTACCAAAGTTATTGCAGGAAAGCGTTAGGTGACCATAAGTCCCAAGAAATTATAGCTGCTTCAAAATCCCTAAAAAATGAATGGAGACCGATAATATTGTTGAATGTATGATATAAGATTGGGTTTGCTGCTATCGCACAACATATTAAAACATGTTTGCCATATATTATTAGAAGATTTATTGGAGGAACAACTAGATTAACTTATGACATAATGCAGCATACCGAAAAAATCAGATCCCGGGAATGATTCTTTTGATCAGCTTCGAGAAAAGCCTTCGATTCGGGTGACTAGAACTTTATACAAAACACTGTGGATTTTTTTTAAATTTTGGTAACTCTATTCGAAAATGGGTGGAAATATGTCATAAGAACATACAATCGTCCGTGCTTGTCAAAGAATTTAATACTTCTTTTTTCCAGGTATCGCACGGTTGTCGCCTGGGTGATCCCCTCTCTCCATATCTATTTTTACTGTTGCACAGAAATACTATAGCTGTCTTCCTCAGAAATAGCAGAAGAATTGCATTCTGTAAAGTATACACTGAAACGACAATTCACCTCTTTTTGGAATGTGTTCACTCCAGAGTTTAACAAAGGATTGGCTAATGGCAGAAGCTGGAGTAAATATTTATCTTCCAAATCTCCCTTGTTTTACTTGGTTCACAACTGCCTCAGTTTATAACTGAAGGTTGAATATGTTGTATTTGGGATATATTAACCCTACCAGACCCCCCCCCCACACACCACCACCCACCACCATGCACCCACCACGCCTACACAACGTTCTACCCTATCTGCGAAAGGACAAAACATTGAGAGATGACATTCAGTGAATTTGTAGGTTATCATATTGGCATCATTTTGAGCCTATTTGAATAACCTGCGGATAATAGGTAAATTCAAAATGGCGGCCATGAAGGGTACCGGAAAAGTGATGTTTTCGTCATTTCCTTCAAAATTCCTGCCTTTCTATGAGGAAAAGTGAGCAAAAACTATTTCATTTCACACCAGATTATTATTTACTTATTTATCATGAAGTTTTTATTGCGAAGGAAGTACATACATAAAAAAAATCGAAAAATCTGACGGTAAAATCGGCCGAAGAATGTCTTTCTGAAAATGACGTCACCGTGACGTCATCAAAGCGATCGCCTTGGATTATTTTATATTAAAAGCCTAATTTCAAACCTCGGCCAATACTGTCTCAAGTCAGTCTGGCCACGAACATTTATGTTTAGCATAAACCTTGTGTACTTTCTCTTAATGAAACACGGCTTTTTTTTATACACGTAAGAGCGAGAGAGATTTATTTCGGGTAAACGCCACCGTTATTCTGCATTTGTCATTGTATTTGATTATATGGTATAATTCTCATGGGTGTCATAATGAAATGAGAAGTTATTTGACATCACAACTTTTTACATGGTGTTTTGTTTTCAACTTGTAGGCCTATCGCTGTAAAGAGAAGCTCACAAACGATGCAATTTATCCGTCCATTATTCCACCCGTCCGCCGAATCATTATCTAGGCAACCGGCTCTTCTTCGTTTTATAACGAGAGTTTAAAGAGAACACATCACAGAAATACCATTGTTTATCTGGTGAATTGAAAAGCGTAGTTTGAAATAACATATTTTGAACTTCAACTATGCCCATAAGGTGTTGTTTCCATTCAATACACCTGGTAGCACTAATGAAGCTGTTCAGGTTAGGTGACTCGGCCCTGACCAACGAGCTCCTCATTCCCATCGGAACGGCTGCTGGAACACGTGGCCGGCATCCGATGTCTTCGAGCGCCCGACTCCTTCCGGCTGTGTCGGGTCTGTTGTTTGGCGGGCGTGTATCCCACCCCCGGGGCATTGTTCACACATTGATCACACCCTGCACGAGAGGTAGGCAGCAGCTTTGTAATCAGCCTCCGTTATTCACTATTATTGCGTGCGGCACCAAACTGTATGATGAGAAACTGGTAATATCGCCCCGAGGGGGAGACGATGTAATTATACATTGGCAGGATACACAGCCATATACCTGTATGGTTTGGAACTCCTCTCAGACTGCTCAGGCCTCTTCGGGTTGCTGTAAACCCCCATATAACGGCTGCTGGCCGCTAGATGGCACGCAGAGATAATCCCGACTCACCTATGACTAAATAATGACATTTGATCGGTCCATTCTAAATGCTTTGTTTAGGGCTGAAAACATCGAAGGTGTAACACAAGGCCGTGCCGACCGGGGCGTTCGAGTGTGTCCGTCAGTGTTTTGCGCCCAGTCCCCAATGAACATCTGCTGATTAACGGGACGGAATTAATACTTGTGTATAGGATAAACGCTGTAACGGCATATTGATGTGATAATGAGTCACTTATACAGCGGCTGATCCATAGGGGACAGTCAATGACACATACTGAAATTAAATTATTGAGATATTTGTTAATGAATCTGGTACTGTACTATATTTTATTCATCTATGTTGGGTTTGGAACATTTCGGATTCTATCTTCATTTGGGTTATATGTTATTAAATGGTATGGGTTGGCACTCCTATATCTGTTCATTCAACGGTCCTTGGCACTTTTGATTTTGTATTTCATTCAATGGCTTTTGCTGTGAAGACACTCATTTGTATCTATTGTGGTGTATCTAATATAGCCGTCAGATCCGACATTCAATATTCATCCGTCGTCCACAAAAAAAATCCGCGTCAATAATCGAAAACTCTTTCTCGTACGACAGCTGGCATCAACTCTCAATATACATGAAAAGAAAAAGAAAAAAAAAAAAATACCAGATAATTTCCCATCATCATGTTCTTTTACAAAATCCTTATCACTCCACTGTATTATATGGCTCATTTGTGGAGATATTATAATTTCCATCAAATTGTACGGATGTTTTGGAACTCATGACCTTCTTATTCAGTGGTTTCGAGTTTGAAACTCTCGAGATAATATCTTTCATTGAACAGTTCTTCTCTGTTGAAACTCCGAACTGCGAATATATGCCATGCATGGGTTTTTGGGGTTTTTTGTTTTGTTTTTGATCTGTCGACGTTATAGTTTTGATGCTTTTAAATCTCTCTGATTTTGGAGCTCTCGGCGTTGTTCGACCTCATTCAGTGGTTGTGGATATAGTGGGAAGGGGTGTGTGTCTTGTTCACAAATATCAGTTTTGTAACTTTTGTAGTTGGTATCTTATTCAATATTTTAGATTCAATCCTTGAAGTTATTTCTTATTTAATAATTTTGATTTTAAGACAATTCGACGTTGACGTTTATTGGATGTCCCCAAAAAACCTTCACTTCCGGAACTCTCTGGAAAGCTTTCCTCGTGTTATAACAGTGTGAAACTGATCACAACCCGACATGACAGAGTGTCAGTATGGGGCCGCCATTGCTTGAAAATGAGATATTTCAGTAATGAGAAATGCTTATCAAATTGACTTCATTTTGTTGTGTACATGGTTTAATGAGTTCGGGATTGTGAATAAAATCGGTTTTGAAGGAATGCGAACGTGAGTATCAATCTAATGACGTTCTTTTTCGCCTCCAATTATCGAGAGCGTTTTGGTCTCAATTGAGCTAATTCGAGTTCCGGTTAGATTTTGATTTGGTCCGACAGGATGTGGCCGGTTAGTCCGAAGCAGGCGTCGCCCAGTGCGGCAAACGAACGGACACCAGTTCCCACCCCGTGAGGTACCCGAACGAAGACGAAATCGCCCAGTAGATTAAGCTAATTGTTGAACACCTGTGAAGACTTCACTGTACTAACTGGGACAAGTGACGTCTCTCACGACTGCATGGGAATATCGTTAACTATCGTCCACAGTCTGTATTAAAAATGGTTAACAAACCAAATTAAAAGGTTTGGGTTTATATAATCAAGCCCATTATATGTAGCTGTTCATGGTGTTTTATCCACTATTTTCCCGAAGTGTCGCAGCACTGGTGTATATAAACAAGTTGTCAAGTTCGACATGCATTAGTCAACTGCCGTCCAATAAACCTTTCCATGTTGATAGTCGCTAGAACCAACAGTGCATAAACTCTTAGAACTGTAAATTTAAACACGCTCGTAAATTAAAGCCATAAAGTTATCTGCAGGATTCATGCGATCATCAAAAATCGGTCGACTCCAAACAGTCTCAAATAGCTATACCCGTAAGCATACTATACGATGTGAGTGTAAATGGACATGTTTTCGAATGTTTGCCGCCGTCAGGCATAAATATGCCAATTGGCGTATATGATGAATGGATGGTGGGGTATCCACTAGCTAATCAAGTGCACACGCTCCGACTAACAATGGACGAGCCGATGTTTGCAAAGCACGTGCGGGCGCATGTCACGTGAAGATGAGACATCACGAAATCTAGGACAGGTCGATATTGTTTAATGATAGTTTATCCAAAGCAGATTTAATTGGAAGTTCTCAGGTAGTCGGAATCTCAAACAATACGGAATATATTCCACCTGAATGCTCTCCTATTTTGCAGGTTCAGTCAAATGGAACGCCATTCTCCACTAACCGGAGCATCACGGCTTCCAGGAAACATCTCATTGTGTCACTATTTTCCGTATAACCATAAGCGTTCAAATTTTTTTTTACTATACTGTCAGAAGGATATGGTAGGCCATACACTCCATGGTACAGATGTAACAGACCATGGGTGATGTGGTCAAAACGACCATGGTGGACCATGGCCTGTCACATCTGTACCATGGAGTTTATGGTCAGACTGACCATATGCTTCTGACAGTATGGAGAGTCGGATCCTTTTTTTTAAGATGATGACCTGAACTACTTATTTGTTTACAAATTTGGAGCACACATTGCTCAACAGTTTTCATTTCTGTCTCAAGGTGTACATGTATAATAAATATGTTATTAGATTTTGCGATTTTGGTATGGCTTCGTCTTCGCCAGCTCGTCCATTCCCTTCAGCCCGGACTCGTCCATACAAAATGGCACAATCCATAAACATATGAATACTGCGTTTCGACTTTTACAATATAGCTCTCCCCCTCCCATCTTCCCGATTCCTGATCCAGCTCTTAAGATAAGATCGACATATAACCAACTAGTATTTCCAGGGAAAGATGAACAATATGGAAGTGGATTTTTTTCAGTAAAATAAATATTTGTTTGAATTTGGGTATATTACATGCAATGCTGCTCGTTGAATTTGGGTCACATGCTTCCGCAAGATGGTTGACAAACTTGCAATGTTGATTCGTTCGTCGGTTGGCGGATGGATGCCTGTAATCGATCGGCGTTATAACTGTCACATTTCCCGTAATCCGAGGAACGATCAATAAACCTTAACTGTTCGTTCAAGAGAAACTTTTGTATTATTTAGGATGTTTAGCGTGGTACATTTTATAAATTAAACGACGTCCCGTTACAGTAACAAAACGTCGAAGTCTCGATGGCATTTGTTAGCCTATCTCTCGAGCACCTCACCAAGTCATCGTTCTCGTCTCGTGCTCATCGATTTGGGTGACGTGTGCATAAGGTCCGCCGAGACTGCCATAAAGCGGACGCGTACATGAACGCTGCCATATGTTTGATTATGTTGTATACGGCAAATTGATTTGATAGTGCCCGTGTGTCGTGGCCCGAAGAACTCGGGACGTTTGCGATTCCCATGGGAAATCTTCAGTTTTCACGCTTTAGCTACATTGAAGAAAAAAACAGGCACAGACACAGGTTATTTGTTGTCAATACGAATAACTCCCAGACAAATCACCCAAACCGCTAAATGCTTAATATATCTGTCGGTAAATTGACCATAAATTGGAATTTTTCATCTTTTTACACTGTGATTATACGCCTTTGTCTGCGAGGATGTCAAATGTCCTTGAAGTGTCCAACTTTTCACACGAAGAGCCTTTCGGTATGGTTTAGGAAAAGCTGATTTGAGAGCGAGGAAAGGAATAAAAAAAGAACAACAACACTTTTTTTCCTTATTGAGCTATGTTAAACCACTCACGCACTTTTACAGGAATACGAAGTTTGGAAATTTTACCCGTCAATGAAAATGGTCGACATTTCTCGTGGATGACAGACGTACGATCGGATATCTATAACTTATAACAACTGTCGTACCATCCTGTTAGGTTTTTTGGGGGGGGAGGGGTGTGGAGAAGGGGATACAATGAATTGAATTGAATTGATTTAGTAAAAGTTAAAAGGTGGCAGCTGGAATCCATTAAATTGTGTTCTTCAAAGCTCAGAAACGAGCTTCTGGTACAATAGTGCTGTCATTGAACGGCGCACTATTAATTGTGATCAATGGGAGATCGTATGGCTTGTTACGATGCTGATGGTTATTGTTGAAAAATAAATATAAGTTATATCTACTAAGTAATAACTAGTTCCAGTTTTTCATTTACAATTTAGGCGAGAATAGTCTTAATGGTCCCCAACATCCCGTCAATGCTTATGAACATGTACGGCCAAAGTTTAATTGACAAAGATATATCCGGACTTTTGGAACTAACTCGATGTTGGATCACAACCACAACTCCAGCCATTGGCAGATTGATGATTGGATGATTAAGGACTTGGTATAACCAAATTATGGACTACGGTTGTCTGATAAATGTCGAGTTCGATGACTGGTTCCGATGAATCGTTAAATAACAGAGACGAGTTAGGTAGTTTTAAAATGGAGCCTCGGGCCGTTCAACGACTATGTTCATGATATATCTCCATGGTGTTTAAATGAACAATCACAATCTCCGTGTTAGAATTAATTCTCATTTCACATACGGAGTTATGTCATGAACGACCAATCAAGCCATTAGTTAGCACATTCTGTTAATATTCTGGTTTTCTTGTGCATGTGTAAATCCTTCTATTCGTTGCAGTAAAAGTTCGTTTGGTGCAAAAGACAATAATTTAACCTATACCTGGCCTGGGGGGTTGGGGGGGGGGGGCACTTTGCTCCTATCACCGGAACGACAAAAAATTGAGAGCTGAATCCTCTTGACTTTTTAGACTATCATATTGAGGTCATTTTGAGCCTATTTGCATGACCCCCCGAGCAGAGGATCACGGATAAATTCAAAATGGCTGCCATGTGGGGTACCAGAAAAGTGATGTTTTCGTCATATTTCTTCAAAATTTTTGCTTTTCTGTATGGAAAAGTGGGTAAAATCTATTTTATTTCATATCAGATTATTATTTACCAATTTATCATGCAGTTTTTGCGAAGAAAAAATAAAAATTCTGACCAAAAATGGTCCGAAAATGCTCTTTTTGAAAATGACGTCACAGTGACGTCATTATGGCGGCCAGGCCAGATAGGGTTAAGAAACATCCAGAGTTGGGAGAAACGACCGTCTATCCTCAGCTCTACATTCCAACACAATCAAGTGTTCAGAAAAACATCACACAAATGACGGTGAAACAAAATAAATATTTGTATTTTAGTGATAGGTTCGTTAAATATTTGCCTCTACATATTCTAAATATATACCATAGATATTCTGTTCACAACTGAGGCCATCGACAAGACATGCTCACGCTTAGTCATCAATCACAATATTTGATGGTAAACTGAAAGTGAAACTCACTTAAGAGATTTTCGAGCGGGCAAAATTGTTCCTAGCAAATCCTAAAAGATTTTAGCACGCTTCTTAGTGATGCATGGTTTCCTGCACTTACTTGTGACCTTCACGACGGCGCAATATTGCTGGAGGTCGCTTAGTGGCCAGCCATGCCAGCCGGTTCGGAAGCTCCGTCCAATACATTCCTTAAACCCAGGGTCCATGGCCTCTTCAAACGGCTTTTATTTCATTATCTTAATGGTCTAAACTCATCAACGTTGATGCTGCAGTTGGACGGTTGCCATGGAAACAGAAAGCTTTTAAGGACGTAGTTTTACGGCTATCGTTGAACATATCGATATACATTTGTTGTCACGTGGTTGCAGTTTGGGTTGAGCCCAGGAATAGCCGTCGCTCGAGGTATGCGGAGAGAAGTGATGATCGCTTGTGTAATGTGTTTAGATTGGGTTTTACCATATGCGTAATCAGAAATGGAGTAGAAGAATTCTTCACTCGTTTCAACACCTCACAGACAAGTAAATAATCCGTAATCGCATCTGCGATTTTTCAGAGCGAGACGCAATATACTCAAGGGGCTGGCCATATCCGACGATAGAAGAAATAATATACAACAATAATGTACAATAATATACCAGTTCTCGTATGAGGCTGAGAAAATAAGACTTGACGTTGACCATAGAACAAACAAATTAATTTAGATTATGCTGGGGATTTTTTCGAGCCAGATATACGTAATGTCTCGCCAGCTTGGAAGAAACAGGATGATTATACCATTCTAAAATAAAACAAGAGCCTAGTTGATACTATGGACAACATCACTAAAACGAAATCTACGAGTATTTCAGGTTTCATTGAGTTGCTGGTGGTCCGCGACCTTGACCGTTGACCTTTTTACTTCAACCACTCGCTTGTCACTGATGCATCCACCCATCAACATGATTTTCTATGGTTTTCCCACTGACCTTGACCTTTGACCTTTCGACATCAATGAGTTTCGTTTTTGCCATGAAAGCGTGTGGTATTCCCGAAATTTTATCACAACCCCATCCTTGGACTAGAGTAATATTAGCACATTGTTTTTTTGAGGACCGTTTTGGTTTACCATTGACTTGTTTGACCGTTGACAATTTTGTTTGTGGCTACTTCGCTTTCCACTCTTATTTCCGCTTGCAAAAAGGTCACCCTGCCCTTTGATCTG
>JAVTVY010004527.1:0-41882 GCA_036873755.1 Hanleya hanleyi
CCATCCAACATGTGTTTGTCCATTAAACAAATCAACGTGTCCATCCAACATGTGTTTGTCCATCCAACATGTGTTTGTCCATCCAACATGTGTTTGTCCATTAAACAAATCAACGTGTCCATCCAACATGTGTTTGTCCATCCAACATGTGTTTGTCCATCCAACATGTGTTTGTCCAGAGCAGCAAATCAACGTGTCCATCCAACATGGTACGTCATTAAACAAATCAACGTGTCCATCAACACATATTGTTTGTCCATTAAACAAATCAACGTGTCCATCCAACATGTGTTTGTCCTCATTAAACAAATCAACGTGTCCATCCAACATGTTTGTCCATTAAACAAATCAACACGTGTCCATCCAACATGTGTTTGTCCATTAAACAATCAACGTGTCCATCCAACATGTGTTTTGTCCATTAAACAATCAACGTGTCCATCCAACATGTGTTTGTCCATTAAACAATCAACGTGTCCATCCAACATGTGTTTTGTCCATTAAACAATCAACGTGTCCATCCAACATGTGTTTGTCCATTAAACAATCAACGTGTCCATCCAACATGTGTTTGTCCATTAAACAATCAACGTGTCCATCCAACATGTGTTTGTCCATTAAACAATCAACGTGTCCATCCAACATGTGTTTGTCCATTAAACAATCAACGTGTCCATCCAACATGTGTTTGTCCATTAAACAATCAACGTGTCCATCCAACATGTGTTTGTCCATTAAACAAATCAACGTGTCCATCCAACATGTGTTTGTCCATTAAACAAATCAACGTGTCCATCCAACATGTGTTTGTCCATTAAACAAATCAACGTGTCCATCCAACATGTGTTTGTCCATTAAACAAATCAACGTGTCCATCCAACATGTGTTTGTCCATTAAACAAATCAACGTGTCCATCCAACATGTGTTTGTCCATTAAACAAATCAACGTGTCCATCCAACATGTGTTTGTCCATCCAACATGTGTTTGTCCATTAAACAAATCAACGTGTCCATCCAACATGTGTTTGTCCATTAAACAAATCAACGTGTCCATCCAACATGTGTTTGTCCATTAAACAAATCAACGTGTCCATCCAACATGTGTTTGTCCATTAAACAATCAACGTGTCCATCCAACATGTGTTTGTCCATTAAACAAATCAACGTGTCCATCCAACATGTGTTTGTCCATTAAACAATCAACGTGTCCATCCAACATGTGTTTTGTCCATTAAACAATCAACGTGTCCATCCAACATGTGTTTGTCCATTAAACAAATCAACGTGTCCATCCAACATGTGTTTGTCCATTAAACAATCAACGTGTCCATCCAACATGTGTTTGTCCATTAAACAAATCAACGTGTCCATCCAACATGTGTTTGTCCATTAAACAATCAACGTGTCCATCCAACATGTGTTTGTCCATTAAACAATCAACGTGTCCATCCAACATGTGTTTGTCCATTAAACAAATCAACGTGTCCATCCAACATGTGTTTGTCCATTAAACAATCAACGTGTCCATCCACGCGTGTTTGTCCATTAAACAATCAACGTGTCCATCCAACATGTGTTTGTCCATTAAACAAATCAACGTGTCCATCCAACATGTGTTTGTCCATTAAACAAATCAACGTGTCCATCCAACATGTGTTTGTCCATTAAACAATCAACGTGTCCATCCAACATGTGTTTGTCCATTAAACAATCAACGTGTCCATCCAACATGTGTTTGTCCATTAAACAATCAACAACGTGTCCATCCAACATGTGTTTGTCCATTAAACAAATCAACGTGTCCATCCAACATGTGTTTGTCCATTAAACAAATCAACGTGTCCATCCAACATGTGTTTGTCCATTAAACAAATCAACGTGTCCATCCAACATGTGTTTGTCCATTAAACAAATCAACGTGTCCATCCAACATGTGTTTGTCCATTAAACAAATCAACGTGTCCATCCAACATGTGTTTGTCCATTAAACAAATCAACGTGTCCATCCAACATGTGTTTGTCCATTAAACAATCAACGTGTCCATCCAACATGTGTTTGTCCATTAAACAATCAACGTGTCCATCCAACATGTGTTTGTCCATTAAACAATCAACCTGTCCATCCAACATGTGTTTGTCCATTAAACAAATCAACGTGTCCATCCAACATGTGTTTGTCCATTAAACAATCAACGTGTCCATCCAACATGTGTTTGTCCATTAAACAATCAACGTGTCCATCCAACATGTGTTTGTCCATTAAACAATTAACGTGTCCATCCAACATGTGTTTGTCCATTAAACAATCAACGTGTCCATCCAACATGTGTTTTGTCCATTAAACAATCAACGTGTCCATCCAACATGTGTTTGTCCATTAAACAATCAACGTGTCCATCCAACATGTGTTTGTCCATTAAACAATCAACGTGTCCATCCAACATGTGTTTGTCCATTAAACAAATCAACGTGTCCATCCAACATGTGTTTGTCCATTAAACAATCAACGTGTCCATCCAACATGTGTTTGTCCATTAAACAATCAACGTGTCCATCCAACATGTGTTTGTCCATTAAACAATCAACGTGTCCATCCAACATGTGTTTGTCCATTAAACAATCAACGTGTCCATCCAACATGTGTTTGTCCATTAAACAAATCAACGTGTCCATCCAACATGTGTTTGTCCATTAAACAATCAACGTGTCCATCCAACATGTGTTTGTCCATTAAACAATCAACGTGTCCATCCAACATGTGTTTGTCCATTAAACAATCAACCTGTCCATCCAACATGTGTTTGTCCATTAAACAAATCAACGTGTCCATCCAACATGTGTTTGTCCATTAAACAATCAACGTGTCCATCCAACATGTGTTTGTCCATTAAACAATCAACGTGTCCATCCAACATGTGTTTGTCCATTAAACAATCAACGTGTCCATCCAACATGTGTTTGTCCATTAAACAATCAACGTGTCCATCCAACATGTGTTTGTCCATTAAACAATCAACGTGTCCATCCAACATGTGTTTGTCCATTAAACAATCAACGTGTCCATCCAACATGTGTTTGTCCATTAAACAATCAACGTGTCCATCCAACATATGTTTTGTCCATTAAACGCATAGATTACAGGTACCAGATTTATTATCTTTTACGGTATTCTGATTGTTTAGGGATTTGTGCGGGATTCAGGAATGTGAACTAAGCAGTTTACAGTCGTTAAGTTCACAGCCCTTAACAGCCCTATATTTCTTGGGAAAAGTGAAAAAAGAATTTTGTTTAGGTCGGCAACGGTATTCACATGAACACTACCATTCGAAACGTGACTGATACATTCCAATCCTTGCAAGTAATAATGCAATGACGACGAGAACGTCACGTTATCCACTGGAAACTGCCATCGATACCCGCTTCAATTCTCTCTGAGGAAACTAGTTCAAAATTTCATAGATTTGAGTCTTTGCAAATGTATTGGAAGAAGATCTTGCGATTACGGAGGGAGAAATTCTTTGCATAGCGAATGTCCATACACACACCGATGCTGATTCATCTCTGGGCTGTCTGAAGGATCTGTGAATTAGCTGTATGTCAGTATCTGCGTGAGTTTACTCGGCTATGCAACAGGCCGTGGATTAACTCCAATTATCCGTCTCAAAATTCCAACCTTTGAATTCCAGAAGAACACCTTGTGCTTAGGCCGAATAACGCGACTTTTGATCGAAATTATGAGGAAAATTAGTCTAATGACTAATGACTTCGTCTTTGATAGCTGTGCGCATTTAATGTATGACTGATGCACGTACACAATGCTGTATCGATTCAGTCCTTCTTCTATGGAATTCATCATTGAGTCTGGTTCCATACGTGTACACTATAACATGTGCATGTGTAGATGAACTGTAGAATCTATATTGTAAACCAATCATTAGCCCCGATCTACATTTTATACACAGAAACACAGGATCTCAACAATCTTATGTGATCAGAAATACAAACACCAATTGGACACCGAGTCACACTCAAAACCACATCTCGTTAAACTAACAGAAATGTCTTTCTCGCGGGAGAGGACAATTTGAATTCTATTATATGACAAAGAATCAGTCTGTCTGTCTGGTATCACATAATTCAATCTGTCATCTCTTGAAGAAAGTTTAACAGAATGGGCGTTTGGATGCGGGTATATTCTGCTTAATGATACATTCGTCACTCCGGGGTGAGAACACACACGTTGTGACTATCGGTGGTACCTTGGTGATCATCAGAATTTCATCAGAATTCAAAAATATCGTAGTTTAAAAAAAAACATCAATCAGAAGAATATTGAAAGTATATGTGATTACTTTCGTTTGCCTCAAATATGTAGAACTCGGCTTTATTTTCTCTGGTTATTATCCGGTAAACTTACATTTACTCTCGTATATATTAATGCATCTCAAAATAGTAGGGTAGTCTTGTGGCATCTTGCTTTGTTATAGAGACGACATGTTCATTGAGATAATTGATAGGTAGAAGCATTTAGGTACTCCTTTAATGTATACCGGTACATTCTAGTATGAAAGGATTGAAATGATTTCCACTGATGCTAATAGTTGTAAAATCGTTCCCTTTATTTTCTATGTGGCCTGTCTTTATTCCGTAGTAGATCTTTTGATGTTAATATTTGCCTACAAGATAAGATAACCTTCTGAGGCGGTATCGTGTTACCGATTCCAAATATTATTTGTCCCAATCGAAACTCGCAATAATGGTTCCGTATACAGCTTTGGTTTTATGCGCATATGAACATCTTGTGTTGATTTATACTCAGTGTAAAACACATGACCGTGTATTTAAATTTAAGCTATGTGAAATACCCCCACTAAAGTATGTTGTCACCATCTTTGACAACAGTGAAATATCCATGGAAAAATGTTATCTTCCAGTATTAATTTCGAGCCTATTAGTACTTCTATTCATATATGTGAAGAACAAAAACAGTTAATGAAACAAGTCATTAGTATGAGGGATTTGGCCCAGTCCTTTGATGCTGGAAAGATTGGGTTTAAAATCATCATAGGGATCACTTTTGGTTCTTGTGATGTTTGTTTTTTTAAATGTTCAGTCAGTTATTGGTTTGCGGGGTCATATGACTTCTTGTCAGTATAACGGCATCGTTTTTCACCAGCCTCCTAATGTTGCGTTCAATTATATGGTGAGATTCTGCTGGTTGATGTTCCGTCCCCGACGTTAGCTCTCTGTACTAAACAATGTGATCGTAGTTTTGTGACTTGTAAACATGGTGGAGAATGAAGCGTTGGACGACGTCGGGCCTCACATTTATTTGTTCTGAATAAGAGTTGTATTCTATAAATATTCCCTTGTTTGGGCCGTTCTTCTTCTATCTGGCGGTTACATAGTTCATCATTTTCCATCAGATGACTTGATTGGTTGGGTGGGCACGGATTCCTGTTGTTTCAATACATTTTGCTGAGAAGCAACTGGAACTGATAATGTGATGTCTAGCACTGTAATAGCGTCCTGTCTGTGTCTTGTGCGCTGTCCTCAGTGTGTTATAGGTGGATGGAGGGTGTCTGGTTCCATGCTGATTCAAAGATTTCTTCTTTGAAGTAGCAGGAACGCAACTTGGCTGGGTGATGCTTAGTTGGTTCGTCGCAATATAGCTGAAATATTTTTGAAAGCGACGTTAAATTCTACTTACTCACTCACTCGCTTAAATCATCGCCCTGAAATATTTGCATCTAATACTATCATCTAATACTATCATCTAATACTACTCAAACCGGCTGTGTGATCATGCCATTCAAGAAGTCCACATGAACAGCCACAATAAAAGCATGACTGGGATGCATCCCAGGGATCACTTTTGGTTCTTTATTGACGTTTTCAGAAATGTGCAGTCAGTACATGTGTCTGTGGGGTCACATGACTTCTTGTCAGTACTCCGGCATCGTTTTCCATCAACCTTTTAAAGTTGCGTATCATTACAATGTAGTTTAAGAAATATAGATTTCTAAAATGTCGACATTTATGCATATCTTCTCTCTCTCTCAATAGAAAGCATTCGGATCTAAGGGGTAATTTTAAGGATACAGCAACCGCTGTGAGCTCAGTTGTGAATCAGGTAATAATTGCTTGGCGCGTATATTGTGTGAAACATTTATGCCCACCGATTTTCTGTTGGCGAAAGCGAACATATAAGAAACTATAGTTTGGATTTCATTCACCTATATGCATGTTTCATAACTCCAATATTCTATGCAAACAGTTATAATCTGATATTCCACGATAATAGAGAGATTTTCTAGAGATATTCACTTTTCTCCAACATTTTAAAAGAGGGTAGATGCGCTTTGTCGCTTATTTCCGAGAAGAAATGCTTGCTTAAGTGGAAGTTAAATTCATATTATGTGGGGCAATAAAGCAAGTATGATCGAATCGTTAAATTGCACGATCTGTCGCATGATGCTGATATGTATATATAAATAAATTAGTGATACTAGGGGTATTACCTCACCATATAAGCCTATAGAAAACCTAGCGGATGGATTGTGCGTTGAAAATATTGAATCTGCGTCTGGAATATTGGCTAAAGAGATTCTTATAGTCATCCAAGAGTGGTGATATGAAGCTTTCATTATTTCGCAGATGTTAGATTATTTGTTTTTAAATAGAACTGATAAATATCTACATCAGATTATCAAATTGGTTTCAAAGAATGTACGGATGTACGGTTGTGCAGAATTTGCTTGTTTCTGAGATACATGTATATCTGTATGGTCCGTTATCAGTTCAATACCAATTTCACTGATGTTACCAAATCAAATAATGAAATTTCCACTTAGACTGTTTTGCTACTGAAAATAATAGCAACCCACTAATCGTGTTGATACATGTTGTTGTTATTGTTTAACCACCTCCCGATTGCTTATTTTCAGGAAGCGGACTTCCATGAGCTGAATATGCAAGGCTTACGTGATCTATTTGGCGATAACCACTCTTAATTTTCACGGAACTAAAGGACCAATAAAGTTGTCTGTAATTTTCCGATTTTCAATATTTGAAATTATCTCAGATTTTGGCTAATTAACCTAATCAGGCTTCTGTCCTCCTCTGAGATGAAGATGACAGAGGTAAGGTACATGAACTGATAGTGGGGTAGTCACATATCTGATTCAACTCTCTCGACAAATGAATGTCATGTAGATGGATGAACTGACACTCCACGACAAAATCCACCATCGAGGACCATCGATTTACTACAATTTTTCCGACATCGTGCTTTAACGGCGACTGCTGCCATAAGTCGATGTTTCCCTGATAGCTGATGGTGTAATCCTGAGTCAGCAATCTTCTTGTGTAATTAAACAACGGTATTTACCGATCCGTGCGTTGGAGAGCGCACACCATCAAATTGGTAGTGCAGCTACAGCGTTAAAACAATTAGCACTTCCTATCGTTTTCCTGATTAATCCAAAGATGGTTATTAATTTACTTGTCTCGAGTTGTTTCTCGCCCCTTTAAATTTTCCAACGTATGGCCCTGTTGGCATGATTGTACGGAATACTTATTTCACAGTGGAGTCTCTGACAGTGTGTTCTTCGACATTTATATCTCCAACCAAACAATCAGCCATAGCCTATAATACAAGCCTGTCAGGGATACAGAACATCACCGGAATCACTCTTGATCTGATACAGACACAAAATTCATTTATTGTCGATATGGTACAAACCATTAACATCATGCTGCTAAAAGCTGCCAGGTTGACATAATAATGTAATAAAGAACAGTGATCAAAATTCTCTGGGCTGAACATACAATCATGGAACATAAATATATAATACATCTACATACCCGTACACATAGAACAGTTTACATTTCGGTCCAATCCTTCCCTGGGCCAGTGTTTTAAATTCTTCAAAATTCTTAATATCTCTCAAATGTTGACTGAAGTTCTGACCAAAAGACATAGTATTGAATCTAGGGAGACTGGTTGTTTATTTATCCCCTCTTAGCTGATGAGTAATCTCTCGAATATTGAAAAGATCCTGTTTATAGATAGGAGAATATCCATACACGGTCTTGTGGATTTCATGTGCAATTTGCCATATTCTATACTCTCAAAAAAATCTCGTGAGAAGTTCACTAAATTATGAGTTCACCCTGCTCAAGTTGATTGAAATTCAGTCAAGTTTGTGTGATATCCACTCAAATTCACTCAAGTTTGTGTGATATCCACTCAAATTCAGTCAAGTTTGTGTGATATTCACTCAAATTCAGTCAAGTTTGTGTGATATATCCACTCAAATTCAGTCAAGTTTGTGTGATATCCACTCAAATTCAGTCAAGTTTGTGTGATATCCACTCAAATTCAGTCAAGTTTGTGTGATATCCACTCAAATTCAGTCAAGTTTGTGTGATATTCACTCAAATTCAGTCAAGTTTGTGTGATATCCACTCAAATTCAGTCAAGTTTGTGTGATATTCACTCAAATTCAGTCAAGTTTGTGTGATATCCACTCAAATTTCCCTCAAGTTTGAGTTGATAATAGCTCATTCAAGTCGAGTGAAGTTGATTTCACTGGATGAAATGTTTTACTCAAGTGCTTGAGAAATCATTATAAACAAACCTCAAAGCTCTAACTTGAAGTTTCTCCATCATTTGCATAGATTTATCATTTCAAAAATGCCAAACATTAGCGTAAATATTTAAATTTGCCATAGCGAAAGACTTATACAAAGAGAAAATTTGCGGACATTGTCTAAATTATATCAAATTTAAGCTGAGCACCGATAGTAATCCCAAGCAGTTTACACTAATTTGATGGCTCAATATTACATGAGGTACCATTTACAGTACCGGTAACAGAAAAAATAGCCGGTACATGTTTGCCCATGAGCATAAGCTGAAATTTGTTTGGATTAGCTGACAATTCATTACTCAAACCAATCAACTAGAGTTTCTACCTCCGTTGTTAGAGCATTTTAAAAAATCCTGGTTATGAATAGATATTGTTTTATCATCCGCGTAGTTGTGGATACTGGAACGCTTGCAGAAATAAGACGAATCAGCAAGAAGACGTTAAAAATGCCAGGTCCAAGAATAGAAACTTGAGGAACCTCTCTACTCGGGGTGTTTCACTTACTTACGCCATACCAATTTTGCTCCTCTATTTTCTATTGCCTAATAGCTACCTACGAGGGCGGCAGATGATATATTCAGGCAAGACGTCTCTAATTTGGTGACAAGGAGATCGTGTGGGATGCAGTCAAAAGCCTTGGAGATATACATAAGGACCACAGCAACAGACTGATAATCATCCAATGTCGTTTTCCGGGTTCTCAATCGCCGCCATAGAACAGTATTGCAGCTATAACACTCTCTACGATTGAGTTAAAAAAAAATTCTGAAACACATTGGAGGGAGACGTTGACAATGAGTGAGTGAGTGAATATGATTTAACGTCGCTTTCACTATATTTCAGTCATATCACGACGTTGGGTCCTATTCCTTTTCACACCCGGGAACCACACCGGTGGGGTCCTATTCCTTTTCACACCCGGGAACCCCACGGGTACCTCAGTTATTCGCCTCTTACGACAAGCTGTCTGAGGAGCTGAGGCCTTTTCTTACCATGACCTGCGGTGTGCACAACGATATCCCAGGTCAATCACCGTTAGCCCCACGGGGCCGGAACAATGAATCGCCTTTCTTATGAAGAGCAGTAACATTGACTATAGTTGGAGAGAATTTGGGAAAAATATATGAATCCATACAAACATTTATGATTCTCGTTAGGGGCAGATACATAAATAAGCTTAGGTATATAATCATACCCGTCAATTTTTTAACATTTGAATGAGATATCTTGTATGATACATAGGGGAATGGCAGGTGCTAAAGCGAAAGTATGACTGGCGTTTTCTGGAATAGATAATGCACTAGGATGTGTTTGAATATCTCCTTTGTATCTGGTTACATCCTTGATATGTCTATGGGTAAAACGCAGTCAGAATATCGGCATGTGGAGTCACGTGACTTCTCGTCAGTACGCTGGCAATTTTATCTCCTAATAACCGTGCATCCGATACGTGGCGGTGATGAGATGTGATGGTGATAAGACGAGACAGTGATGAGTACACAATATATGAATCGTCCAAAAACAATTCGGCACATATTTCCAATTGTGAACACCCTAGAATTAGAGCGATATGCAAGAGGTGGGAAACATTGACAACGTCTGGCGAATAAAAAGCAACCATTTGACTAAAGGAAAGCGGCCCTCTGAATCTAACATTCAGACCCGAGAATACGGTGGATTCTTGGACGTAGCCTTAGTATCTCAGCCGCGCTTTTATTGCAGCTGTTCATGTGGAGATTATGAAGTATCCACACCACCCCTAGCACCAGCTTAAGCAGAATTAGATACGCTAGCTCGGGAACTGTGATGACAGATCAGCTCAAACAACTCATCTGGTGTTAATGGAAGAGCATCGTGGATGTCTGATGGAGTAAACGCCTCAACATCGGGTAAACCTGGTAATTGCAAGAATACCCAGAAAAACTAACCTGTAATGACCGACGTCGTACGGCTTAAATTGTAACTGAGATAGAATACTCGAGAATACGACTTGGAAATTCATTTGGTAAACAACACTGATCAGTCTGACAGATTTGGCGATAGTAACATGACAGTGACATATATAATATTTCTATGTTATGCTTACAAAGAAACTACAGATATTCCCCTAAACGACACACCATATTTAGACCAATATCTATAGAAAAGAAGCAGGCCTTCTTTCTCGTCGACTTTACGACAAAAGAGATGATTACAATTTCGACATCGTATACTATCCATTGCTGGGCAGTACCATACCAGTGAGATCTGCATATGGCGTATACATTTCTCACCAAGGAGCATTTGCTAGATCCTAAAATGTGACGATTTTAACCAACGCCACAAAAAATTGTAACAGAAACTTATAAGATAAATCTATACCACCAAGCGCCTTCACTCAAAGTTTCTCTAATTTGGCGATACAAATCGCATGCGATAGAAATTACGAGAGTAGCGTACACGATCCATGGCGTTACGTTTCGTAAATTGTGTTTTATTCGCTTAACCCGGGGCTAAGGGCAGCATCCTCATGGTGTTCATATGAACAGTCACAATACAAGCGTGACTGAGATACATCATTCTCTAGATAACGACTTCCCAACACAAATCATATGGGTTAAGGATACTGACCACCGGAATAGATTTGATATTTTTTGGAACATTATGTCTTGCTGGCATCATTGAAAACTGTTGATTTTTTGTTGTTTTTTTAATTAATTTTTTTATTTCACATCGCATTAATATTTACTAATTTATCATGCAGTTTTTGCGGAGAAATTGCATAAATAAAAAATTCGGAAAATCCGACCGAAAAATCGAACAAAAAATGCCGTTTTTGAAAATGACGTCACTGTGACGTCATCAATGCGGCCATCTTGGATTTGTGTTTGTGGTGAAAATTGCGTGACTGAAGGCATGTGCATTTTCCCCGTCCTCAAATAATTCTCTGAGATCAAACACGCCGTGAGAATGATAAATTGATGTGCACATGGGCAATTGTATATACAACAATACACCATATCGGCGGAACTATTCGAGCGCACAGATATACTCTCAAGACAGACTGATGGCACGTCCACTAGAATGATACTATAATTATGCAGCACTCAAATGCCCCAGACAAATCAACATTAGTAGAAATCAACAGTAGACAGTATAGCTCTAGCTTATTTGACAAACTAGAACTAGATGTGATACGCTATAATGTTCAAGGAGATATTATTATTGTGGACATGTATGCACGGACAAAGCGGCTTCCACACTTCATAACGGATGATGATGAAATGACAGAACCGTTCCCAAATTATTATGGCGACGAAATTCGATAAGATAGATGGATGATTAGTCTTATTAAAATTCATATCTGAATCTTAGAAAAAAACCTCGAATTGTTCACTACCGAATCGTTCACCGTTCATTGAATACATTAAACTCTTTGATGAAGATTTTGCTTGCTATGCCGCCATACATTTCTGGAAGAGGAAATTGTATTATTTTAAATAAAATATCCTGTGCTAGTGAAGAGATGGGTTCTATTTTAATGTTCCAATACAAGTCCGTCATTAAATATTCAGCCGTCATCCATTAAAGAATTTCCGCGTCCATAATCCAAACACCTAATTCTTATAATAACATTAGCACAAAATTAAATTAAAAGGATAAATCATAGTATATATAAAACTAGGCTAATTCCCTGCAAAACAGAAGCAGTCAACAGTTTTCAATGATGCCAGTAAGACATCACGATGTTCCAAAAATATCAAATCAGCATCGCTGATTCGCACTCTCAATCCATATGACATATGCTGCAAAGTCGTCATTTAGAGTATGATGCATCTCAGTCACACCCAGACTGTGACTGTCCACATGAACACCATGAGGATCTTGAAACACATAGGCCCATACGGCCCCCAGTCCCGGGTCAAGCGGAACCAGACACAAGTTACGAAACGCACCGCCATAGACTCCGCACGCCACGCCCAATTTTTTTTTTTTTTTTAATTTATTTCATTCAGAGACCAACAGGCCAATGTGGCCCACTAACCGGCTCGATAACAAATATTACAACAATAAGATACAAAGTAAACAATAATACTATATGGACTAAAACAGAATTAAGATAATATAAAACCTCACATTTTGGCACTAATTTACAGTAAGAACTTAAATTAAATTACAGTCATACTGATCCACTGTTAAAGTGTACATTAAATAAGCTAAAAGTTATGAATAGAAATACTTTCTTAACTGACTTTTAAACCTGGAGAGACTGTTAAAAATATTAATAGTAGGATCGACCTTTAAAATGTCGTTTGTGGTTTGCATAGCTCTTGGTAAAAACGAGAACTTTCTAATGTCGATCCTAGAAAACGGCACCCGAAACAATGGGTTAAAACGAAGAGAACGTGCATAATTAAAATCCAAAGAACCGGTTAGGTAACTACAGTCAATTTCAGAATGAACACATTTATATAAAAACATGAGATCGGCTACCCTTCTACGTTTGTACAGAGGGGGCAGATTAAAATGTGTACAGAGGTTGTCATACTCGCTGGAACAATAGACAGTATTTGATTTAAAACAAAGAAACTTGATCAACTTTCTCTGCACACGCTCAACTTTGTCTATGTATGTTTGCTGCCAGGGATTCCATACAACACTACAATATTCTAATTGGCTACGCACACGCGATATATATAACACTTTTAATGAACTGATACTCGTGAACGTTTGACATGAACGTTTCAAGAACCCCAAATTTCGAAAGGCCTTATTGACAATAAGATCAATATGTTTTGAAAACAACATGGATTCTGTGATAGTAAGACCTAGGTCTTTAACCGAGCTTACGCGTTTAATTTCCACACTATCTATGGAATAATTAGCAAGTAATTTTCTAATTTTGTTTGTAAGAGAAATGTAGATACATTTGTCTATATTAAGTTTCAGTTTCCATGTATAGCACCAGTTCACAATACTATTTAAATCATTTTGAAGTAATACACAATCGGCCTCCGACTTTACGACTTTATACAATTTCGAGTCGTCGGCATACAACAATATCTTTGATGATGTTATACAATCAGGCAAGTCATTCACATACAGAACGAAAAGTAACGGGCCTATTATCGAGCCTTGTGGTACACACTGAGTAAATGCCATATCCATCTTCTCTAGTCGACCACATCACAAAGCTCTGAGACGTGTACAGGGTTGCGATGTAGTCAACTTGGCCAGCGAACATGTGCCATATCATGAGAATGGAAATTGCACACTATTCCAAGGCCATATTCCCTCTCTCAAGACTATGGAATATGGATTGTGGACTATTCGATGCTAAGGCGCCGCCCACCAAGAAGAGCTAGTGGCGGTTTAGAATCGAATCCAGACTAGGTAAACCAAAATGGTATATCAGGGAAATAATATTCCGTTCAAAGAGTTTGGATCGGCTCGTCTTTGTGGATTGCCGATTGACGCGTTTCTGGAAAACCACCCCGTGAACCAGAGTACTTTTATGGTATTATTGGGATATACGTATGTAAGTGGCGGTATAATTGCAGCGAGGGGTGTTTGGGTCCCCCCTCCCCCCTTCTTCAGAAAGATGTCAATGTGTCGGAGATTTGCCATGAAAACTATACGAAACGTCAAGACTGACCATCTTTATGTGCCCATTATATCACTTTTTCACTCTGATCAATCTTCCAGGTCCTGAAAATAGATTCTCGGAGCTTCTCGCGAGAGAATTTTCCGCATCGCTGTTAACATGGATACATCGGTTCAAATTTGACGGGGAAAGATGTCCAAAGAGGCCAGACAGGAAAACGCTCAAGTAAATAATCCGCATCTTCATTTTATCAAGCCAATTTCTACGTTTCCAATTTCAACTTCCCTGGATATATCTGACCCCCTTCAATGTTCAAATAACTTATGAATAGACGAGACGTCACTGACCTCAAAACCATTTGAATTGCGAAATGTGTCATAGAAGAGCGGTATTGATTGGCTGACCTGTACATTGGGACCACCATATTAGGAGGAATGACGTCGCTACTTGAGGATTATGACACCCTACACACACTCGGCGGGTAGGATCTGATTGGTTGGTCACTCGTTCGTAGGGGAAATTTACACCACGGATTTTGAACACTGAAGTTGGTTAGATAAATAAAGGCAGGTTCGAAGTGGGAACGTAGAGAATAGCTTGAGAAAATGAAGATGGCAATCCGTGACTTGCACAAAATTGAAGTTAAAGTTTTTTACAATGAAGCTGCGCCTACCGGCAGGTGCATTAAGCCAGCGGTTCACAGTGGTCCGTTCATAAAGTCTTTCGTATCTTTTCAACCTAGAAAATATTTTAATCAATGATAACTGTACTATTTTTGGACCTGGAATTGACAAAATTATCATTAATGTAAGCATGGTCTTTTCTCGAGATAAGATAATTTTTATTTAAAGTCGGATGTGTTTACAGACATAGAACATTAGCTCAAAACATGAGCTATTCACCGAATATTCTTGGAAAGGTAGGATAATTTGATTCATATTATCATATTTATACCAGTTATCAATAGGTACAAATCCCGCACCATATTAAAGAAATAGGAAAGGGAGTGGGCGAACGAACCATACACCGCTGTCTCAATGCTCTTGTCGGTATACTCTCGGCACAACTCCATTTTCAAAGGATTAACCCTACCTGGCCTGGGGGGGGAGGGAGCATTATGGCCCCCCTACCAAACTTTCTGAGCTATCTCCAGAACGACGAAAAATGGAGTGCTGAAACTCCGGAACTTTATAGTTTTTCATATTGGGGTCATTTTGAGCCCATTTGCATAACCCCCTGAGCAGAGGATCATGGGTAAATTCAAGATGGCGGCCACGTGGGGTACCAGAAAAGTGATGTTTTTATCATATTTCTTCAAAATTTCTGCTTTTGCGCGACGGAAATTGGGCAAAAACTATTTTATTTCACATCGCATTAATATTTACTAATTTATCATGCAGTTTTTGCGGAGAAATTGCATAAATAAAAAATTCGGAAAATCCGACCGAAAAATCGAACAAAAAATGCCGTTTTTGAAAATGACGTCACTGTGACGTCATCAATGCGGCCATCTTGGATTTGTGTTTGTGGTGAAAATTGCGTGACTGAAGGCATGTGCATTTTCCCCGTCCTCAAATAATTCTCTGAGATCAAACACGCCGTGAGAATGATAAATTGATGTGCACATTGATGGACAATTGTATATACAACAATACACCATATCGGCGGAACTATTCGAGCGCACAGATATACTCTCAAGACAGACTGATGACACTTCCACTAGAATGATACCATAATTATGCAGCACTCAAATGCTCCAAACAAATCAACATTAGTAGAAATCAACAGTAGACAGTATAGCTCTACATTATTTGACAAACTAGAGCTAGATGATCTACGCTATAATGTTCAAGGAGATATATTATATACATGTAAGTTGCGGGGGGGTTTTCGTTTCACCCCCCCCCCCCCCCCCTTCTTCAGAAAGATGTCAATGTGTCGGAGATTTGCCATGAAAACTATACGAAACGTCAAGACTGACCATCTTTATGTGCCCATTATATCACTTTTTCACTCTGATAAATCTTCCAGGTCCTGAAAATAGATTCTCGGAGCTTCTCGCGAGAGAAGTTTTCCGCATCGCTGTTAACATGGAAACATCGGTTCAAATTTGACGGGGAAAGATGCCCAAAGAGGCCAGACAGGAAAACGCTAGAGTAATGCAACCCGCATCTTCATTTTATCAAGCCAATTTCTGTATCTGGCCCCCTTCAATGTTCAAATAACTTATGAATAGACACGAGACGTCACTGACCTCGAAACCATTTGAATTGCGAAATGTGTCATAGAAGAGCGATACTGATTGGCTGACCTGTATATCTTGGGACCACCATATTAGGAGGAATGACGTCGCTACTTGAGGGTTATGACAATCTACACACACTCGGCGGGTAGGATCTGATTGGTTGGTCACTCGTTCGTAGGGGAAATTTACACCACGGATTTTGAACACTGAAGTTGGATAGATAAATAAAGGCAGGTTCGAAGTGGGAACGTAGAAAATAGCTTGAGAAAATGAAGATGGCAATCCGTGACTTCCACAAAATTGAAGTTAAAGTTTTTTACAATGAAGCTGCGCCTACCGGCAGGTGCATTGAGACAGCGGTTCACAGTGGTCCGTTCATAAAGTCTTTCGTATCTTTTCAACCTAGGAAATATTTTAATCAATGATAACTGTACTATTTTTGGACCTGGAATTGACAAAATTATCATTAATGTAAGCATGGTCTTTTCTCGAGATAAGATAAATTTTATTTAAAGTCGGATGTGTTTACAGACATAGAACATTAGCTCAAAACATGAGCTATTCACCGAATATTCTTGGAAAGGTAGGATAATTTGATTCATATTATCATATTTATACCAGTTATCAATAGGTACAAATCC
The DNA here is from genome assembly GCA_036873755.1 of Hanleya hanleyi. Lineage (NCBI taxonomy): Eukaryota > Metazoa > Mollusca > Polyplacophora > Lepidopleurida > Hanleyidae > Hanleya > Hanleya hanleyi. Next base: position 17,126 of record JAVTVY010004527.1, read on the forward strand.
CGCACCATATTAAAGAAATAGGAAAGAGAGTGGGCGAACGAACCATACACCGCTGTCTCAATGCTCTTGTCGGTATACTCTCGGCACAACTCCATTTTCAAAGGATTAACCCTACCTGGCCTGGGGGGGGAGGGAGCATTATGGCCCCCCTACCAAACTTTCTGCGCTATCTCCAGAACGACGAAAAATGGAGTGCTGAAACTCCGGAACTTTATAGTTTTTCATATTGGGGTCATTTTGAGCCCATTTGCATAACCCCCTGAACAGAGGATCATGGGTAAATTCAAGATGGCGGCCACGTGGGGTACCAGAAAAGTGATGTTTTTATCATATTTCTTCAAAATTTCTGCTTTTGCGCGACGGAAATTGGGCAAAAACTATTTTATTTCACATCGCATTAATATTTACTAATTTATCATGCAGTTTTTGCGGAGAAATTGCATAAATAAAAAATTCGGAAAATCCGACCGAAAAATCGAACAAAAAATGCCGTTTTTGAAAATGACGTCACTGTGACGTCATCAATGCGGCCATCTTGGATTTGTGTTTGTGGTGAAAATTGCGTGACTGAAGGCATGTGCATTTTCCCCGTCCTCAAATAATTCTCTGAGATCAAACACGCCGTGAGAATGATAAATTGATGTGCACATTGATGGACAATTGTATATACAACAATACACCATATCGGCGGAACTATTCGAGCGCACAGATATACTCTCAAGACAGACTGATGACACTTCCACTAGAATGATACCATAATTATGCAGCACTCAAATGCTCCAAACAAATCAACATTAGTAGAAATCAACAGTAGACAGTATAGCTCTACATTATTTGACAAACTAGAGCTAGATGATCTACGCTATAATGTTCAAGGAGATATATTATATACATGTAAGTTGCGGGGGGGTTTTCGTTTCACCCCCTCCCCCCCCCCCTTCTTCAGAAAGATGTCAATGTGTCGGAGATTTGCCATGAAAACTATACGAAACGTCAAGACTGACCATCTTTATGTGCCCATTATATCACTTTTTCACTCTGATAAATCTTCCAGGTCCTGAAAATAGATTCTCGGAGCTTCTCGCGAGAGAAGTTTTCCGCATCGCTGTTAACATGGAAACATCGGTTCAAATTTGACGGGGAAAGATGCCCAAAGAGGCCAGACAGGAAAACGCTAGAGTAATGCAACCCGCATCTTCATTTTATCAAGCCAATTTCTGTATCTGGCCCCCTTCAATGTTCAAATAACTTATGAATAGACACGAGACGTCACTGACCTCGAAACCATTTGAATTGCGAAATGTGTCATAGAAGAGCGATACTGATTGGCTGACCTGTATATCTTGGGACCACCATATTAGGAGGAATGACGTCGCTACTTGAGGGTTATGACAATCTACACACACTCGGCGGGTAGGATCTGATTGGTTGGTCACTCGTTCGTAGGGGAAATTTACACCACGGATTTTGAACACTGAAGTTGGATAGATAAATAAAGGCAGGTTCGAAGTGGGAACGTAGAAAATAGCTTGAGAAAATGAAGATGGCAATCCGTGACTTCCACAAAATTGAAATTAAAGTTTTTTACAATGAAGCTGCGCCTACCGGCAGGTGCATTAAGACAGCGGTTCACAGTGGTCCGTTCATAAATTCTCTTTCCTATCTTTTCAACCTAGGAAATATTTTAATCAATGATAACTGTACTATTTTTGGACCTGGAATTGACAAAATTATCATTAATGTAAGCATGGTCTTTTCTCGAGATAAGATAATTTTTATTTAAAGTCGGATGTGTTTACAGACATAGAACATTAGCTCAAAACATGAGCTATTCACCGAATATTCTTGGAAAGGTAGGATAATTTGATTCATATTATCATATTTATACCAGTTATCAATAGGTACAAATCCCGCACCATATTAAAGAAATAGGAAAGAGAGTGGGCGAACGAACCATACACCGCTGTCTCAATGCTCTTGTCGGTATACTCTCGGCACAACTCCATTTTCAAAGGATTAACCCTACCTGGCCTGGGGGGGGAGGGAGCATTATGGCCCCCCTACCAAACTTTCTGAGCTATCTCCAGAACGACGAAAAATGGAGTGCTGAAACTCCGGAACTTTATAGTTTTTCATATTGGGGTCATTTTGAGCCCATTTGCATAACCCCCTGAGCAGAGGATCATGGGTAAATTCAAGATGGCGGCCACGTGGGGTACCAGAAAAGTGATGTTTTATCATATTTCTTCAAAATTTCTGCTTTTGCGCGACGGAAATTGGCAAAAACTATTTTATTTCACATCGCATTAATATTTACTAATTTATCATGCAGTTTTTGCGGAGAAATTGCATAAATAAAAAATTCGGAAAAAAACCCCGAAAAATCGAACAAAAAATGCCGTTTTTGAAAATGACGTCACTGTGACGTCATCAATGCGGCCATCTTGGATTTGTGTTTGTGGTGAAAATTGCGTGACTGAAGGCATGTGCATTTTCCCCGTCCTCAAATAATTCTCTGAGATCAAACACGCCGTGAGAATGATAAATTGATGTGCACATGGGCAATTGTATATACAACAATACACCATATCGGCGGAACTATTCGAGCGCACAGATATACTCTCAAGACAGACTGATGACACTTCCACTAGAATGATACCATAATTATGCAGCACTCAAATGCTCCAGACAAATCAACATTAGTAGAAATCAACAGTAGACAGTATAGCTCTACATTATTTGACAAACTAGAGCTAGATGATCTACGCTATAATGTTCAAGGAGATATATTATCGTGGACATGTATGCACGGACAAAGCGGCTTCCACACTTCATAACGGATGATGATGAAATGACAGAACCGTTCCCAAATTATTATGGCGACGAAATTCGATAAGACAGATGGATGATTAGTCTTATTAAAAATTCATATCTGAATCTTAGAAAAAAACCTCGAATTGTTCACTACCGAACCGTTCACCGTTCATTGAATACATTAAACTCTTTGATGAAGATTTTGCTTGCTATGCCGCCATACATTTCTGGAAGAGGAAATTGTATTATTTTAAATAAAATATCCTGTGCTAGTGAAGAGATGGGTTCTATTTTAATGTTCCAATACAAGTCCGTCATTAAATATTCAGCCGTCATCCATTAAAGAATTTCCGCGTCCATAATCCAAAGACCTAATTCTTATAATAACATTAGCACAAAATTAAAAGGATAAATCATAGTATATATAAAACTAGGCTAATTCCCTGCCAGACAGAAGCAGTCAACAGTTTTCAATGATGCCAGCAAGACATCACGATGTTCCAAAAATATCAAATCCGCATCGCTGATTCGCACTCTCAATCCATATGACATATGCTGCAAAGTCGTCATCTAGAGTATGATGCATCTCAGTCACGCCCAGACTGTGACTGTTCACATGAACACCATGAGGATCTTGAAACACATAGGCCCATACAGCCCCCAGTCCCGGGTCAGGCGGAACCAGACACAAGTTACGAAACGCACCGCCATAGATTCCGCACGCCACGCCCAAATGCTATATCCATCTTCTCTAGTCAAGTCTACTACATCACAAAGCTCTGAGACGTGTACAGGGTTGCGATGTAGTCAACTTGGCTAGCGAATATGTGCCATATCATGAGAATGGAAATTGCACACTATTCCAAGGCCATATTCCCTCTCTCAAGACTATGGAACACGAAAACTCGTCTTCGATGCTAAGGCGCCGCCCACCAAGAAGAGCTAATGGCGGTTTAGAATCGAATCCAGACTAGGTAAACCAAAATGGTATATCAGGGAAATAATATTCCGTTCAAAGAGATTGGATCGGCTCGTCCTTGTGGATGATGGATTGACACGTTTCTGGAAAACCACCCCGTGAACCAGAGTACTTTTATGGTATTACATGTATATTGGGCATAGACGTATGTAAGTTGCGGGCGGGGTTTTTTCGTTTCACTCCCCTCCCCCCCCTTCTTCAGAAAGATGTCAATGTGTCGGAGATTTGCCATGAAAACTATACGAAACGTCAAGACTGACCATCTTTATATGTGCCCATTATATCACTTTTTCACTCTGATAAATCTTCCAGGTCCTGAAAATAGATTCTCGGAGCTTCTCGCGAGAGAAGTTTTCCGCATCGCTGTTAACATGGAAACATCGGTTCAAATTTGACGGGAAAAGATGCCCAAAGAGGCCAGACAGGAAAACGCTAGAGTAATGCAACCCGCATCTTCATTTTATCAAGCCAATTTCTGTATCTGGCCCCCTTCAATGTTCAAATAACTTATGAATAGACACGAGACGTCACTGACCTCGAAACCATTTGAATTGCGAAATGTGTCATAGAAGAGCGATACTGATTGGCTGACCTGTATATCTTGGGACCACCATATTAGGAGGAATGACGTCGCTACTTGAGGGTTATGACAATCTACACACACTCGGCGGGTAGCATCTGATTGGTTGGTCACTCGTTCGTAGGGGAAATTTACACCACGGATTTTGAACACTGAAGTTGGATAGATAAATAAAGGCAGGTTCGAAGTGGGAACGTAGAAAATAGCTTGAGAAAATGAAGATGGCAATCCGTGACTTCCACAAAATTGAAGTTAAAGTTTTTTACAATGAAGCTGCGCCTACCGGCAGGTGCATTGAGACAGCGGTTCACAGCGGTCCGTTCATAAAGTCTCTTTCCTATCTTTTCAACCTAGGAAATATTTTAATCAATGATAACTGTACTATTTTTGGACCTGGAATTGACAAAATTATCATTAATGTAAGCATGGTCTTTTCTCGAGATAAGATAAATTTTATTTAAAGTCGGATGTGTTTACAGACATAGAACATTAGCTCAAAACATGAGCTATTCACCGAATATTCTTGGAAAGGTAGGATAATTTGATTCATATTATCATATTTATACCAGTTATCAATAGGTACAAATCCCGCACCATATTAAAGAAATAGGAAAGAGAGTGGGCGAACGAACCATACACCGCTGTCTCAATGCTCTTGTCGGTATACTCTCGGCACAACTCCATTTTCAAAGGATTAACCCTACCTGGCCTGGGGGGGGAGGGAGCATTATGGCCCCCCTACCAAACTTTCTGCGCTATCTCCAGAACGACGAAAAATGGAATGCTGAAACTCCGGAACTTTATAGTTTTTCATATTGGGGTCATTTTGAGCCCATTTGCATAACCCCCTGAGCAGAGGATCATGGGTAAATTCAAGATGGCGGCCACGTGGGGTACCAGAAAAGTGATGATTTTATCATATTTCTTCAAAATTTCTGCTTTTCCGCGACGGAAATTGGGCAAAAACTATTTTATTTCACATCGCATTAATATTTACTAATTTATCATGCAGTTTTTGCGGAGAAATTGCATAAATAAAAAATTCGGAAAATCCGACCGAAAAATCGACCAAAAAATGCCGTTTTTGAAAATGACGTCACTGTGACGCCATCAATGCGGCCATCTTGGATTTGTGTTTGTGGTGAAAATTGCGTGACTGAAGGCATGTGCATTTTCCCCGTCCTCAAATAATTCTCTGAGATCAAACACGCCGTGAGAATGATAAATTGATGTGCACATGGACAATTGTATATATATAGATTATCACTACGAGTGCTCATTTATCTGATTTTTATCACACGAGTTTGATAAAACCCATATGAAACGAGCTTTAGCGAGTTTCATATGGGTTTTATCAAACGAGTGTGATAAAAATCAGATAAATGACCACGAGTGTTATAATTTATTTCTCATATCAAATTAATGTTGAAAAATATCCAAAAATATAGTTAGCAAACTGTAAGGGTGTGATACAGGTTTTGTATCACATGGGTGTATCACATTGCTTTTGGCTGCAGTGATGTGAGAAACAACAATACACCATATCGGCGGAACTATTCGAGCGCACAGATATACTCTCAAGACAGACTGATGACACTTCCACTAGAATGATACCATAATTATGCAGCACTCAAATGCTCCAGACAAATCAACATTAGTAGAAATCAACAGTAGACAGTATAGCTCTACATTATTTGACAAACTAGAGCTAGATGATCTACGCTATAATGTTCAAGGAGATATATTATCGTGGACATGTATGCACGGACAAAGCGGCTTCCACACTTCATAACGGATGATGATGAAATGACAGAACCGTTCCCAAATTATTATGGCGACGAAATTCGATAAGACAGATGGATGATTAGTCTTATTAAAAATTCATATCTGAATCTTAGAAAAAAACCTCGAATTGTTCACTACCAAACCGTTCACCGTTCATTGAATACATTAAACTCTTTGATGAAGATTTTGCTTGCTATGCCGCCATACATTTCTGGAAGAGGAAATTGTATTATTTTAAATAAAATATCCTGTGCTAGTGAAGAGATGGGTTCTATTTTAATGTTCCAATACAAGTCCGTCATTAAATATTCAGCCGTCATCCATTAAAGAATTTCCGCGTCCATAATCCAAACACCTAATTCTTATAATAACATTAGCACAAAATTAAAAGGATAAATCATAGTATATATAAAACTAGGCTAATTCCCTGCCAGACAGAAGCAGTCAACAGTTTTCAATGATGCCAGCAAGACATCACGATGTTCCAAAAATATCAAATCCGCATCGCTGATTCGCACTCTCAATCCATATGACATATGCTGCAAAGTCGTCATCTAGGGTATGATGCATCTCAGTCACGCCCAGACTGTGACTGTTCACATGAACACCATGAGGATCTTGAAACACATAGGTCGATACAGCCCCCAGTCCCGGGTCAGGCAGAACCTGACACAAGTTACGAAACGCACCGCCATAGATCCCACACGCCACGCCCAAATGCTATATCCATCTTCTCTAGTCAAGTCTACTACATCACAAAGCTCTGAGACATGTAGAGGGTTGTGATGTAGTCAACTTGGCTAGCGAATATGTGCCATATCATGAGAATGGAAATTGCACACTATTCCAAGGCCATATTCCCTCTCTCAAGACTATGGAACACGAAAACTCGTCTTCGATGCTAAGGCGCCGCCCACCAAGAAGAGCTAATGGCGGTTTAGAATCGAATCCAGACTAGGTAAACCAAAATGGTATATCAGGGAAATAATATTCCGTTCAAAGAGATTGGATCGGCTCGTCCTTGTGGATGATGGATTGACACGTTTCTGGAAAACCACCCCGTGAACCAGAGTACTTTTATGGTATTACATGTATATTGGGCATAGACGTATGTAAGTTGCGGGCGGGGTTTTTTCGTTTCACTCCCCTCCCCCCCCTTCTTCAGAAAGATGTCAATGTGTCGGAGATTTGCCATGAAAACTATACGAAACGTCAAGACTGACCATCTTTATATGTGCCCATTATATCACTTTTTCACTCTGATAAATCTTCCAGGTCCTGAAAATAGATTCTCGGAGCTTCTCGCGAGAGAAGTTTTCCGCATCGCTGTTAACATGGAAACATCGGTTCAAATTTGACGGGAAAAGATGCCCAAAGAGGCCAGACAGGAAAACGCTAGAGTAATGCAACCCGCATCTTCATTTTATCAAGCCAATTTCTGTATCTGGCCCCCTTCAATGTTCAAATAACTTATGAATAGACACGAGACGTCACTGACCTCGAAACCATTTGAATTGCGAAATGTGTCATAGAAGAGCGATACTGATTGGCTGACCTGTATATCTTGGGACCACCATATTAGGAGGAATGACGTCGCTACTTGAGGGTTATGACAATCTACACACACTCGGCGGGTAGGATCTGATTGGTTGGTCACTCGTTCGTAGGGGAAATTTACACCACGGATTTTGAACACTGAAGTTGGATAGATAAATAAAGGCAGGTTCGAAGTGGGAACGTAGAAAATAGCTTGAGAAAATGAAGATGGCAATCCGTGACTTCCACAAAATTGAAGTTAAAGTTTTTTACAATGAAGCTGCGCCTACCGGCAGGTGCATTAAGACAGCGGTTCACAGTGGTCCGTTCATAAATTCTCTTTCCTATCTTTTCAACCTAGGAAATATTTTAATCAATGATAACTGTACTATTTTTGGACCTGGAATTGACAAAATTATCATTAATGTAAGCATGGTCTTTTCTCGAGATAAGATAATTTTTATTTAAAGTCGGATGTGTTTACAGACATAGAACATTAGCTCAAAACATGAGCTATTCACCGAATATTCTTGGAAAGGTAGGATAATTTGATTCATATTATCATATTTATACCAGTTATCAATAGGTACAAATCCCGCACCATATTAAAGAAATAGGAAAGGGAGTGGGCGAACGAACCATACACCGCTGTCTCAATGCTCTTGTCGGTATACTCTCGGCACAACTCCATTTTCAAAGGATTAACCCTACCTGGCCTGGGGGGGGAGGGAGCATTATGGCCCCCCTACCAAACTTTCTGAGCTATCTCCAGAACGACGAAAAATGGAGTGCTGAAACTCCGGAACTTTATAGTTTTTCATATTGGGGTCATTTTGAGCCCATTTGCATAACCCCCTGAGCAGAGGATCATGGGTAAATTCAAGATGGCGGCCACGTGGGGTACCAGAAAAGTGATGTTTTATCATATTTCTTCAAAATTTCTGCTTTTGCGCGACGGAAATTGGCAAAAACTATTTTATTTCACATCGCATTAATATTTACTAATTTATCATGCAGTTTTTGCGGAGAAATTGCATAAATAAAAAATTCGGAAAAAACCCCCGAAAAATCGAACAAAAAATGCCGTTTTTGAAAATGACGTCACTGTGACGTCATCAATGCGGCCATCTTGGATTTGTGTTTGTGGTGAAAATTGCGTGACTGAAGGCATGTGCATTTTCCCCGTCCTCAAATAATTCTCTGAGATCAAACACGCCGTGAGAATGATAAATTGATGTGCACATGGGCAATTGTATATACAACAATACACCATATCGGCGGAACTATTCGAGCGCACAGATATACTCTCAAGACAGACTGATGACACTTCCACTAGAATGATACCATAATTATGCAGCACTCAAATGCTCCAGACAAATCAACATTAGTAGAAATCAACAGTAGACAGTATAGCTCTACATTATTTGACAAACTAGAGCTAGATGATCTACGCTATAATGTTCAAGGAGATATATTATCGTGGACATGTATGCACGGACAAAGCGGCTTCCACACTTCATAACGGATGATGATGAAATGACAGAACCGTTCCCAAATTATTATGGCGACGAAATTCGATAAGACAGATGGATGATTAGTCTTATTAAAAATTCATATCTGAATCTTAGAAAAAAACCTCGAATTGTTCACTACCGAACCGTTCACCGTTCATTGAATACATTAAACTCTTTGATGAAGATTTTGCTTGCTATGGCGCCATACATTTCTGGAAGAGGAAATTGTATTATTTTAAATAAAATATCCTGTGCTAGTGAAGAGATGGGTTCTATTTTAATGTTCCAATACAAGTCCGTCATTAAATATTCAGCCGTCATCCATTAAAGAATTTCCGCGTCCATAATCCAAAGACCTAATTCTTATAATAACATTAGCACAAAATTAAAAGGATAAATCATAGTATATATAAAACTAGGCTAATTCCCTGCCAGACAGAAGCAGTCAACAGTTTTCAATGATGCCAGCAAGACATCACGATGTTCCAAAAATATCAAATCCGCATCGCTGATTCGCACTCTCAATCCATATGACATATGCTGCAAAGTCGTCATCTAGAGTATGATGCATCTCAGTCACACCCAGACTGTGACTGTTCACATGAACACCATGAGGATCTTGAAACACATAGGCCCATACAGCCCCCAGTCCCGGGTCAGGCGGAACCAGACACAAGTTACGAAACGCACCGCCATAGATTCCGCACGCCACGCCCAAATGCTATATCCATCTTCTCTAGTCAAGTCTACTACATCACAAAGCTCTGAGACGTGTACAGGGTTGCGATGTAGTCAACTTGGCTAGCGAATATGTGCCATATCATGAGAATGGAAATTGCACACTATTCCAAGGCCATATTCCCTCTCTCAAGACTATGGAACACGAAAACTCGTCTTCGATGCTAAGGCGCCGCCCACCAAGAAGAGCTAATGGCGGTTTAGAATCGAATCCAGACTAGGTAAACCAAAATGGTATATCAGGGAAATAATATTCCGTTCAAAGAGATTGGATCGGCTCGTCCTTGTGGATGATGGATTGACACGTTTCTGGAAAACCACCCCGTGAACCAGAGTACTTTTATGGTATTACATGTATATTGGGCATAGACGTATGTAAGTTGCGGGCGGGGTTTTTTCGTTTCACTCCCCTCCCCCCCCTTCTTCAGAAAGATGTCAATGTGTCGGAGATTTGCCATGAAAACTATACGAAACGTCAAGACTGACCATCTTTATATGTGCCCATTATATCACTTTTTCACTCTGATAAATCTTCCAGGTCCTGAAAATAGATTCTCGGAGCTTCTCGCGAGAGAAGTTTTCCGCATCGCTGTTAACATGGAAACATCGGTTCAAATTTGACGGGAAAAGATGCCCAAAGAGGCCAGACAGGAAAACGCTAGAGTAATGCAACCCGCATCTTCATTTTATCAAGCCAATTTCTGTATCTGGCCCCCTTCAATGTTCAAATAACTTATGAATAGACACGAGACGTCACTGACCTCGAAACCATTTGAATTGCGAAATGTGTCATAGAAGAGCGATACTGATTGGCTGACCTGTATATCTTGGGACCACCATATTAGGAGGAATGACGTCGCTACTTGAGGGTTATGACAATCTACACACACTCGGCGGGTAGCATCTGATTGGTTGGTCACTCGTTCGTAGGGGAAATTTACTCCACGGATTTTGAACACTGAAGTTGGATAGATAAATAAAGGCAGGTTCGAAGTGGGAACGTAGAAAATAGCTTGAGAAAATGAAGATGGCAATCCGTGACTTCCACAAAATTGAAGTTAAAGTTTTTTACAATGAAGCTGCGCCTACCGGCAGGTGCATTGAGACAGCGGTTCACAGTGGTCCGTTCATAAATTCTCTTTCCTATCTTTTCAACCTAGGAAATATTTTAATCAATGATAACTGTACTATTTTTGGACCTGGAATTGACAAAATTATCATTAATGTAAGCATGGTCTTTTCTCGAGATAAGATAAATTTTATTTAAAGTCGGATGTGTTTACAGACATAGAACATTAGCTCAAAACATGAGCTATTCACCGAATATTCTTGGAAAGGTAGGATAATTTGATTCATATTATCATATTTATACCAGTTATCAATAGGTACAAATCCCGCACCATATTAAAGAAATAGGAAAGAGAGTGGGCGAACGAACCATACACCGCTGTCTCAATGCTCTTGTCGGTATACTCTCGGCACAACTCCATTTTCAAAGGATTAACCCTACCTGGCCTGGGGGGGGAGGGAGCATTATGGCCCCCCTACCAAACTTTCTGCGCTATCTCCAGAACGACGAAAAATGGAGTGCTGAAACTCCGGAACTTTATAGTTTTTCATATTGGGGTCATTTTGAGCCCATTTGCATAACCCCCTGAGCAGAGGATCATGGGTAAATTCAAGATGGCGGCCACGTGGGGTACCAGAAAAGTGATGATTTTATCATATTTCTTCAAAATTTCTGCTTTTCCGCGACGGAAATTGGGCAAAAACTATTTTATTTCACATCGCATTAATATTTACTAATTTATCATGCAGTTTTTGCGGAGAAATTGCATAAATAAAAAATTCGGAAAATCCGACCGAAAAATCGAACAAAAAATGCCGTTTTTGAAAATGACGTCACTGTGACGTCATCAATGCGGCCATCTTGGATTTGTGTTTGTGGTGAAAATTGCGTGACTGAAGGCATGTGCATTTTCCCCGTCCTCAAATAATTCTCTGAGATCAAACACGCCGTGAGAATGATAAATTGATGTGCACATGGGCAATTGTATATATATAGATTATCACTACGAGTGCTCATTTATCTGATTTTTATCACACGAGTTTGATAAAACCCATATGAAACGAGCTTTAGCGAGTTTCATATGGGTTTTATCAAACGAGTGTGATAAAAATCAGATAAATGACCACGAGTGTTATAATTTATTTCTCACATCAAATTAATGTTGAAAAATATCCAAAAATATAGTTAGCAAACTGTAAGGGTGTGATACAGGTTTTGTATCACATGGGTGTATCACATTGCTTTTGGCTGCAGTGATGTGAGAAACAACAATACACCATATCGGCGGAACTATTCGAGCGCACAGATATACTCTCAAGACAGACTGATGACACTTCCACTAGAATGATACCATAATTATGCAGCACTCAAATGCTCCAGACAAATCAACATTAGTAGAAATCAACAGTAGACAGTATAGCTCTACATTATTTGACAAACTAGAGCTAGATGATCTACGCTATAATGTTCAAGGAGATATATTATCGTGGACATGTATGCACGGACAAAGCGGCTTCCACACTTCATAACGGATGATGATGAAATGACAGAACCGTTCCCAAATTATTATGGCGACGAAATTCGATAAGACAGATGGATGATTAGTCTTATTAAAAATTCATATCTGAATCTTAGAAAAAAACCTCGAATTGTTCACTACCGAACCGTTCACCGTTCATTGAATACATTAAACTCTTTGATGAAGATTTTGCTTGCTATGCCGCCATACATTTCTGGAAGAGGAAATTGTATTATTTTAAATAAAATATCCTGTGCTAGTGAAGAGATGGGTTCTATTTTAATGTTCCAATACAAGTCCGTCATTAAATATTCAGCCGTCATCCATTAAAGAATTTCCGCGTCCATAATCCAAACACCTAATTCTTATAATAACATTAGCACAAAATTAAAAGGATAAATCATAGTATATATAAAACTAGGCTAATTCCCTGCCAGACAGAAGCAGTCAACAGTTTTCAATGATGCCAGCAAGACATCACGATGTTCCAAAAATATCAAATCCGCATCGCTGATTCGCACTCTCAATCCATATGACATATGCTGCAAAGTCGTCATCTAGGGTATGATGCATCTCAGTCACGCCCAGACTGTGACTGTTCACATGAACACCATGAGGATCTTGAAACACATAGGTCGATACAGCCCCCAGTCCCGGGTCAGGCGGAACCTGACACAAGTTACGAAACGCACCGCCATAGATCCCACACGCCACGCCCAAATGCTATATCCATCTTCTCTAGTCAAGTCTACTACATCACAAAGCTCTGAGACATGTAGAGGGTTGTGATGTAGTCAACTTGGCTAGCGAATATGTGCCATATCATGAGAATGGAAATTGCACACTATTCCAAGGCCATATTCCCTCTCTCAAGACTATGGAACACGAAAACTCGTCTTCGATGCTAAGGCGCCGCCCACCAAGAAGAGCTAATGGCGGTTTAGAATCGAATCCAGACTAGGTAAACCAAAATGGTATATCAGGGAAATAATATTCCGTTCAAAGAGATTGGATCGGCTCGTCCTTGTGGATGATGGATTGACACGTTTCTGGAAAACCACCCCGTGAACCAGAGTACTTTTATGGTATTACATGTATATTGGGCATAGACGTATGTAAGTTGCGGGCGGGGTTTTTTCGTTTCACTCCCCTCCCCCCCCTTCTTCAGAAAGATGTCAATGTGTCGGAGATTTGCCATGAAAACTATACGAAACGTCAAGACTGACCATCTTTATATGTGCCCATTATATCACTTTTTCACTCTGATAAATCTTCCAGGTCCTGAAAATAGATTCTCGGAGCTTCTCGCGAGAGAAGTTTTCCGCATCGCTGTTAACATGGAAACATCGGTTCAAATTTGACGGGAAAAGATGCCCAAAGAGGCCAGACAGGAAAACGCTAGAGTAATGCAACCCGCATCTTCATTTTATCAAGCCAATTTCTGTATCTGGCCCCCTTAGTAGTATACAAAGCGTAAATTGGCGCAATAGCGCTTCACTGCGCATGCGCAGAACCTGGTGTGACGTCATAAGTGTGTAAAATGGGGCGGTATTGTGGCGGTGTGCGCATGCGTGATGTGTGGGAGGTGGGCACAAGATGGCCGCCATGTGGGAGGTGGGTACAAGATGGCCGCCATGTGGGAGGTGGGTACAAGATGGCCGCCATGTGGGAGGTGGGTACAAGATGGCCGCCATGTGGGAGGTGGGTACAAGATGGCCGCCATGTGGGAGGTGGGTACAAGATGGCCGCCAGTGGAAGATGTGGGAGGTGGGTACAAGATGGCCGCCAGTGGAAGATGTGGGAGGTGGGTACAAGATGGCCGCCAGTAGTAAAATGTATAAAAGGAGTTGATTTTTAGGGAAAGGGTGTATTCAATCTGACTTACCTGACCTGACTTGATCAGCCAGCCAGCCCGCCAACCAGTCCTCCTGCCTGCCTAGCCGCTTGTAATAATACTTTTACACCGTAGCAGTTGCTCACCAGCCTGCAGCCCATAGTCATGGCGTCATTATCAAAATTTTTAGTCAGGCTTGCAAAGTACCGTGTTCGTCTGATTGAAGAGATGCAGAATGTGGGTGAATTATGTGATTTCCTTATGCTGGAGGAAAACATACTACTGGAACAGCGTGCCGAAGAAATCATGGCGGAGAAAACGACTTCAGCCCAAAACACAGCCCTCATCGATGATGTACCGCAGTTTACCTACTATCAATGTCTAGCCTTCATGGCGGGATTGAGGATGGCGGGAAATGACGAACTAGCAGATCTATTTGAAGCCCACGATGACGACGTTATACAAGATGAAGATATCTTAGCGATGGATACCACTACCGAACAGCGTACTACAGCTAGCAAACGTACACACACTACTCCAGAGGCGAGTACTACACCGGCCAAACGCGTTTCACGCTCCAAACGCCCCCGACTAACACCGTTAGTTATACCTGAGTCAGTAGTTGTACCCCAGCAAGTGCCTGTGAAACAAGAGGTAGAACTTCCTCTGTCTGTCCAGGAGATTAATAATCTGATCCAGCAAGCTTACCAGGCAGCTCACAGGGACATTTGGGAGCTCTCACCTTATTTGACAGTGAGTGTGAAAGACGCAGAATTGCATTTGAATGCGGCGGGTTTTGGCGACAAACCCGGTAAGCATATTACCCTGAACTTAGAGAGCTGGCAAAAACTGCAGGCCCTTGATTACGCCATCGATGCAGTTATTCGCGACGACGGGCGTGATGAAGCGAAATTTCATGTGGGTGACGACATTTATGTGAGCTGTGCTTATTACAACGATGAGCTGCTCGTTCATATTCGTAAATGGCGTATGCAGTTAGATACGCAACAGCTCGTACCTTGTCCTCAGGGTGTCACTTTCAAATTAACAGCCTGGCGGAAGTTACAGAGTCTCGCAAGTTCCATTGGTTCAGCTCTGGTCTACCAGGTGTCTCACTATATTTACCTCAAGTACATCGATACAGTCTTGCAGCTCATCAGACCTAAAATTCCACAGGACACTCCAGTACCTTCATACGCAATGATCACTGAAGCACTGGAGGCCGTGACGGAGACGGAAATTGCCCTGGGAGTTGAAGCGGCTTGCCTGTCCAAAATTCCACGTGAAGAAATTATAACATACATTTACGTGCACCAAGGCCGGAAAGCTGATGATGAATTCAAACGAGTCTTGATGGCGAACTATTGAGAACAAGTGTTGAACAGAACATTTATTACCATACACCTTCATTCAAGTGGCTTGAGAGCATATAATTGTTATTAAAATTTCAGAGTTTTTTGACTGTTAATTGTATTAAAAACATTCAATATTCATATATAATTGTATTAAATTCAATACCCTTGTGAATACGTTCATTCTATTTGTGTTAATAAAGTAGAAAATTACAAAAAAATGCTTAGTGTTCATTCTTTTGTTCCCTAGTTCCAATACGTGTATTTTCATACCTTTAGGCCGTCGCGCATGCGCACAATCACCCTAATTCAATCTTCCACCCAGTGCATCAGATAGCCCTTCTCCTTACCTTCAATTTGATACCTCACTCGACCCCATTGGCTCATTTTTAAAACAATTTTTTGCTATAGGGTGATAATTTACACCCTTCACTGCCGCGCATGCGCAGAATGCCGATATTTCAATCCCATACCCAGTGCATCAGATAGCCCTTCTCCTCACCTTCAATTTGATACCTCACTCGACCCCATTGGCCCATTTTTAAAAACAATTTTTTTTGCTATAGGGTGATAATTACACCCTTTTTTTTCGCTAATTTCACTAATTTCAATATTTAGTTGTTAAAAAAACATAGAAAATGAAAAAGATTTTTTTTGCCTTCATGAATCTTTTTTTCCTTGTTTTTAAAATAAAAAAATTTTTTTGTCTTTCCTGCCTCCCTCCCCCCTCCCCCCCTCCCCCCCTCCCCCTTTTCCGTTTTTCAATATTTAATTGTTAAAAAATTGAAAAAATTGAAATTTTTTTCTTGGGGTATAACAATGATGGGGTCTGATGTTAATTTTTGTGCAAAGTTAGAAGTTCCTCTTCCGGGGAAGATGGTTGAACAGCGCACGTCTTGTTGAATTCATGATTGTATGGGTGAATAAATGTTACAATATACACGTATTTATACTTTTAGCGGTCTGTGGGAGGCGGGTACAAATGTGGGAGGTGGGTACAAATGTGGGAGGTGGGTACAAATGTGGGAGGTGGGATTGGCCGCCAAGTGTCAATGAGTACAAGATATGCATGGCCGCCAAGTGTGAATGAGTGCAAGCTATGCTCACTGTATATGAGTGTGTTTGTTATCATTGTTCAAGCATAAAAATTTCCTATTTTTTTCCATAAATCCGTTACAATTTTCTCGGAATTATGATAAGACTAATCCATAGTGTACACGTATTTTTTTTTTTTAGCCAGGAAAATTAAATTATTTCCAATGTACCTGGGTTTTAGACTACCGTACACTAACTTTATGATTTTTAAAATGCCTAAAAATTAATAAAATAATCATATATTCTAGCGTTAGGTTGTTAAATTTTTAAATATAACACTAATGAATTGCCTGAGTTTAACTTGTAATAAAATTTACAGGTGCCCTGATATTTATTGTAAAATGAAAAGCTGTTTATAATTGTTAAACAAACACACATATATTTTTTCTTCAGCAGCGTAGCACACGATACAACCAGAGTGTTTTCGCTGCGCGTGCGCACGTGTCTTACACTATAAATACCACATTTTTTTTAATTATTCACAATTAATCTGAGTGCCCAGTCATGGATTTACCCTTGACACAACTCATGGATATTGACAACACATCAGATTTGTTCACAAATCATGATAATCAAGTACAACGCTTCGACAGTATCATGAATTTGGTACACGATGAACCCCCATTAGATGATATAATCAACCACTTATTCTCACCTTTACCTGAACCCCAGAACTACCCTGCACCAACTCATTGTGAACATCCTCCAGAAACATCGCCGCTGGATAATTTCTTCGCCTTGACAACAACCACACCGGATGTTACTCCAGATGTATACCAAAGTTTTGATGATATAGACGAGATGTTACAAACCATGTTAAAACCCCCAGAACCAGAGACGACAGAAGATGGAACCGATTCAAATGCCTCCTATGATTCCGGAGGTATTGAAAAATGACAGTCGTTGTTGAAACCACAAGATAAAGACAAAGAAGGCCCACTGTATAGTGCTGTGTTACCATCACCCAAGCATTAAAATTTCCTAGTTTTATTTCGAATCATCAGATTTTAGTGCATAATATTGCTGAAATAATGCCAACAGAAAACTCAGAGTCAATTTAAATATTTATTTGTATTGAGCAAATTACAAGAATTTCGAAGAGAAAAGAGCCGAAATAATGTCTGTCTGTCCTGGAAATCAGCTGATCAGCAATAAATCGACATCTCCGTGACCTTCAAGGAGATTTTGACATTAGGTTTTACCCGCTTTTATCACAAATCATTACAAAGAAATTGTCACACCCGGTGAACTCCTGAAACCCACATCCTACCTGAGAGTTTGGTAAGATATTCCATTCATTCGTTACCGTTCCCCGTGGAGTAGAATTTCATCCATCAGCTTTCACTGTTGTCGTGCCAAACACAAAAATTGACAAATTATACGGACTGCCACGATAAGCGTTCCGTACTGCACATGTCCGATAAAATCCCTCCAGTCGTTACACAATGTTGATTCCACAAAACCTGTTCGGTGGCCTACATTATCGTTCAATCGCTGATCATAAAGGCTGCGTTCATTCTCACCAGAACTGTAGGCCTATACACTTCGAAATCTGTGAAAGAATATCAATTTTCACGTTTCCTGTCGGATATCACACAAATTGATGCGTCCGCTGGAACACAGCACACTCCCTCGATTTCAGTCTACGTGTGACATGCAGGCGATGCATGATGCAGATCACATTATTCATCTCAGCGGATACCGAAATGGAACAAAGTTCCGTTATACACTGCAACAGAGAATGTTCTCCCGCTCAGAAAACACAAAATGGCTACTGAACACCAAAATTTCCCCGGATAATAAAGTCGTTCAAACCACAGCGCCATCTATTCGCTTTGGTGCAAGGGAGACAACTCGGACTAGACCAATTCGAAGATCATGTCCGCTATATTTAGCCTGAATGGATATAGGGGTGATCGGGTTTTTTTATGGCTTTTACTATGAGCTATGAGGTTGATCATGTAGAATACGATGGAAAAAAATTTGAAAGTACCGCGTAGGCTTGTATATAGATCCATATAGATCCATATAGACCCATATACACTCATATACTGGGATATTGGTATGTATCAATCCATACGGGGTGGACATGTTGGAGCACTAGTGGCCCGATGGGGTAGAGTGAGGTCTTATTTTAAAGCTCTCGAGGAAATAAATAAATAAATAAATAAATAAATAAATAATAAAAAAATCAAAAAAATCGGCGAGTAGTAGACGAAGGGAAAATTGGAAAGTATTGACCATGCCCCAGAATACTTCATAGGCATATCACGGCCTTAAGGCCTATGTAAGATGTAATCTACATCACAGTTTAGTAGTATAAAAAGCGCAATTCACCTTGTCCCTTCCAAAGAAATAAAATCGGCTCTATTTTACAGGAGTATATACGCAGGTGACGTGGGTTGTAACGTCACTTCCGGGTTTTCACTAAACACTACCTCCAAACATACAAGAGTTGCAATGTTCAACCGCCGGGGTGTTTTCCCGCCCCAGCGCCCCGCAGCGCGCGCGCGCGTCATCCCGCGTCATCCCCGGTAGTGCGCGCGCGCGCGCGGACGCGGGTCAAAAGGTCAAAGGGTAACCTCCAGGTCAGACGGTCCAATGTCCAATGAGACAATGTTGCGGTATCGCTATAGTCAGAGCTTGAGCACAATAAAAAATTCTAGATTCTAGGGGGATTCTAGATGAAACTGGGAAAGATGGGCAGTTCCATTTGGACCAATCAGCGGTCGAGAAAAAGAGCCAATCAGCGGTCGAGAAAAAGAACCAATCAGCGATCGAACAATCAGCCCATCGAATTGGGGTATTCACGGTGTGCTTTCGCTGACGTCCGCGCCTACATCTGGGTTCTTGTACACCCGGGTAATGTTTTTCTGGACATGGATGGGTTACCTTTGGCTCCATTCTAGGCCACTGATTGGCTAATAGAACTTATAGTCATAATCTATACGTGTTGGACGAGTCTCTTCACTCACCGTATACACGTACCTCAATGAAATGCCCGCTCCAAACCTAGACCAAAAAACACGTACTTGGTCTGTAGGCTGATTTCATTGGCTCTCTATTTTTACTATAGTGCTCTTGCATTCTAACCTTGATGGGTTACCTAGCACTGATAGTCATAATCGATACGTGTTGGACGAGTCTCTTCACTCACCGTATACACGTACCTCAATGAAATGCCCGCTCCAAACCTAGACCAAAAACACGTACTTGGTCTGTGGGCTGATTTCATTGGCTCTCTATTTTTACTATAGTGCTCTTGCATTCTAAACTTGATGGGTTACATTTTGGTCCCATCCTACACCACTGATTTCAGTTTGACTGAATCTCCGCATTGGGCATTAATGCATCAGGAATAAAACACACAAGACAGGGTTTTTTGGTGAGATCTCATTTTTTATTCATTGAACAACAACAACGTGAGAACAACCACGTGAAAACTCAAGCCCAGAACAAGGGGCTTGTCATTAACTGAAGCCCAGAACAAGGGGCTTGTCATTAACTGAAGCCCAGAACAAGGGGCTTGTCATTAACTGAAGCCCAGAACAGCGGGCGTATGTACATTGAAATAATTCAAGCCCAGAACGGGGCTTGTACATTGAAATGATGGGCGGCCCAGTCATAGACGAGTACATCGCGGTCCTCGGCCTGGGGTACTCGTCAAACATCTGTACGATGGTAGATAAGGGTCTTCCCCGGCATCGATGGTACAGGTAAAACAAGCAATATTGTCCGCACACGCCACTGGTCAGGCTTTGCAACGTTTGACTGTTCCAACACCACGTCTCTGTGCCTTGATCCATGAAGTCTGTTAAATCGGGATGGAGGGGTGGCAGGCCGTACGGGTCAAAGTATTCGCCCTGCTCTTCTGTCAAGTACACGGCCACCCAGTGTTCACCGGGTCGATCCATCGGGTCCGTGTTGAGAACGTAAGCAGCCGGATACATACGGTCTAATGGAAACACATCTCGGGCGAACACCCCTTGAAAGACCCTACGTGTCTCTGGGTCATTCTCCAGCACGGTGGTTATCTGGTCTGTATCCATGTTAGGTGGAGAAGTCACACAGGACGTTGCGCGCCTTGTCCACTTGAATGATGTTGTCAAACTCGGCGTAGCAGATCACATTGACGGTGGTCGCCAGGGCTCGTGCAAAGTGGATTTCCAACCGTAAGTTGCCTTGCTTGGCCAGGGCCAGCTGATGGTCGTTCTCTAAGGTGGGGTCAGATCGAAACAGAACAACGTGTATCCGTTCGCGTAGTCCTCCCGACTGATCATATTCCCTTCGTCCTGGTTGATTTGACCGGTGGCTGTAAACAGGCTCTGATAGGCTCGAATGAAATTCCTCCGCCCAAAGTTCGGGGTTAAGGCCGTGGCTGGCACCTGTTGTCCATCCACATGCAGGGCCACAAAATTGATGCCGAAATGTTTAAAGTAAAACGGATTCTCTGGGTAGGCTCCGCTGAAACTGGTATTTTCTACACAGGCCAGGATCAATCGCTTGGGTAGTTCCCCCAGGAACAGGTTTTCTTTGTTGGCGCCCATATTTCCAGCAGGCACAGAGAACACTTTGGTTTGTACACGTCGGATAGGGTACTGGGCTGGTTTTGTTTCCAAGGCTTTCATGTGTCCCAATTGAACGGCTGGATTCGGTTTCACTTTTCGGACATACAGGACTGCGTCTTGGATGACAATCTTATAGTCCGCTACATGCCCCTCTACGTTAGTGGCCATCAAGGCGAAGGTCGGAGGCGCCCGTATCAGTCGGATTTTGATGGGGATCTTGTTCAAGAGGTACCGGTCTTGCATGAACATGTCTGCATGCAGTCGACCCATCATATCCACCGAGGCACTGTTCGCAGTGAAAGCCTTCCGTTTGTTATATCCCCCATTGTCCGCCGTGTCCATGTGCTCGGCCGTGTCCCTGTAGAATAAAGCGGTTGTCAGCTGAGATTTTTTAGCCTCTCGGCCATACGACAACAGTGTCTCGATGTAGGCTCGATAGGGGTACGTGTTGGTGGAGTCACTGATGAGTTTGTCGCTGAGAAAAATATCCACCTGCTGAAACATCGAGTGCAGCCACAGATTCGTCGGGCCCACCGTTGCTTGGTCAGCGAGTCTGGTGCCAGCTCCATTGACCACCTTGGCTTTCACATACAAGTAGGTATGGGCTAAATCCACATAGGCCGTATCCGCATTACTGATGGTGAACTCGATGGGCCCGGTTTCGTTGATGCTGGAGAGCGGGAGATGCTCCACCCATAATCCTTGTTCGACACTGGTTTGTGTGGGCGGCACGGTCCACAAATCAAATTCACTGTTGGTGGAGGGGCAGGACTCGGCGTGGATTAAGGCCATGTTTTAAGAAAAGATATCCCGGGTCTTCTTGGATGTGCGTCGTCGCTGGGTCGGTCGTCGACTGGTGCGTGGTCTCGGTGGGGCAGCTCTTTTATTCCCAACGGTGCGTTGTGCTTTGGCCACCAAGACGCCTCCCGCTTCTTTGGCCCGTCGTTTCAAGGCTTGTCGGGGTGCCGTACCCCCAAGACATCACCGGCCACTTGCAGTCCACTGCGTACCGCTTGTTTGCCGATTGCTTTCACACCCCGCGTCACCAAGGGCAGGAACGTTTTCACAATGCTGCCGAGTATGTTCCCCAGTCCATGTCCTCGTTGCATGCGTGCACCGCTAAAGACCGGAAAGCCACCCCCGGCCTGTTGGGCATAATAGTCGGCATAGCTGCGTGCATCGCACTCGTAAGGTACTTTCATTATGCAAAGTGGGGAGCACGTGCTTGTCGAAAATGAAGTGTCAGCACCACTTTTCCTCGTTCGAATGCCACCGCTCGTCCCGTGTCATCTCTTATATCCACCGTGATCGTGTTGATATCGGTATGTCGTACGGGCAGGTACATGATATGGTTGAAACTGTGGGTGACTTGATCG
The DNA here is from genome assembly GCA_036873755.1 of Hanleya hanleyi. Classification (NCBI taxonomy): domain Eukaryota; kingdom Metazoa; phylum Mollusca; class Polyplacophora; order Lepidopleurida; family Hanleyidae; genus Hanleya; species Hanleya hanleyi. The sequence goes on from JAVTVY010004527.1 coordinate 39,885, forward strand.
CCATACGTCTTTTTAATGGGGACCACCCGTAACAGAGGTGTGTTGATATCGCCCACGATGTGGTTGTCCACCACGTCCGAGTAGACGTAGAGTCCGTACATACCCGACTTCATATCCATCGGCATCTCGCCATGGTGTTGGGTGGGACCAGCGAACGTCTGTAGATCGAAACCCAGCATTTGCTGTAGTGTAGGACTAAGTTTCACATTCACGGTATCGGTGAGGGTAAGCTGTGCCTTGTCGTTGTGTACGTTGACATCGAAGAACACGTTTCTCTTGAAGCGCAAGGCTATCAGGCGTGCTGCACTATCCGTCACCCCCCCGTAGCGCCTTATCATGCATCAGTCTTGACAGCCCACCCATGAACTCTTTGGGGGTATCGTATTGGCCTTCGGACAGGGTGAGTCGGGTGTTTTTGCCTTCGTAGGTCACCTCGTACCACACTTCATTGGCTCGCACGTTGTACCACGAGTAAGGGTATTGGACATCCACGAGGGCACATTCCCAGCGTCCAGGTAAATGTAACGGTTGCGGTAACTGGGTGACGTACTTGGCCACGGTGTTGTCAGGAAACACATCCAGCGAACTGTTACTGGGTAGGGTCAGGTAAAACATGGCGACTGAGCTGTCCTGCTGCTGCTGTTGGTTTTAATAGGTCTTCCACGCCTTGGGCGGTTGTGTGCGGCGTCGTGTTCGTCGCGGTGACTTGCTACGTGTCACGGCTCTGGAGATGTGGGGTGTCTTGATCAAGGGTGTGTTTTTATAGGCGCGAAAAGAAAGTGCCCGTTGTGGTGGTGTTTTGGGGGGTGACTCCGGTTCCCATTCGACTTCCCAAGAAGGTAGTGGGCCACTCGGTGATTGCTGGGTTTGCTGCATAAAGGCCCAGCGGTGGGGTTCCCCACCAATTCCTGTGGTACATGCATGTCTTTCAAGCCTTGAGCGAAGACCTCCCATCCTCGAGGATCGGTGTGCGATCTGCGTTGACGCATCAGATCATTCACTAAATCCGTCATGTGGGTGCCGGGGACCACCTGATTCTGTACCAGGAGTTCGCCTTTATCATTCTTTATCCTTCTTTATCCTTTATCAAGTCATGTTAGGATTCTGTTTCATCCGTTGTAATACCAGGCCAGCTTGTTTCTTGAACGAGGCAGGTACACTCTTCAGCACTTCGTCTTCCACCCACTGTGGGGCTGTGGGGGCTACCTCACCCGGCTGTTGGAGCGGTGCTGAGGTCAGCGGTCTGTCACGTGGTGGTGGTGGTGTGGTGGTGGTGGTGCTGCTGTTGCTGGGGTAGACAGGGTTTTGTATTGGTCCATGAACGTCATGTACCGTTGAAGCGTCTCATTGTACCGTTGTACTTTCTCACTGTCGCTTAACCCCGGTCTCTGTAAGATCTGTTGCATCTCTCCATCGAGGCTGTTTATGGTCTTCACCGTAGGTGGGACAGGGTAGGGTGATTGGAGGTTTTGCAGGAACCGTGGTTCGACGAGGACCATTTTTTTCGTGTGGTTCATTGTCGGCCGAAGAGTCCGCCCAATACTGGACCCAACACGGAAGCGGCCAACGGTGCTAAGATGGCCCCGAGAAAGCCGCCTTTCTGTAACACCTTTTCTTTTGTGTTTGAGGGACCCGCTTGTGGACTAGGGTTCGGAGACCTGTCTTATGCTTGGCCAACTTGGTCTTCTGAGCCGGAGTCAGTGGTACGTTGCCTTTTAACAGGTTGTACCCGATCTCGCACAGACAGCGTACAAGGTCAGGGTCCGCACCGCGTACAATGGTTCGGACTAACTCGGGTAGGGCCGTCTTCAATACACGGAGCGTGGGAGCGTGCTTCCGTACTCGCGCAGACATCCTGTACAACTAATGCTAGAACCCACAACGCTGCCCTTTTTATCCACCTCACAGACAAAGTCAACCCTGCTGTGGTATTCATTCTTTTTATTATTCCCCATCATCAAACACACAAACCCCAGCTGGGGGGCGCCACTGTGGGTG
>JAVTVY010004528.1:0-40228 GCA_036873755.1 Hanleya hanleyi
TTCCAAATTGTAAACTGGACAGAAACTGGGCGGAAACCATGGAGCACGCCAAGCGGAAACCGAGCGGAACCCAGGATTCCGGAGGTGCGGAATAGTTACAGTTCCCAAGCTGTTTCCGCCAAGATTCCGCAGCGGAAATCATGTCGAAAGTGGGCCGGAAACAGGATTGAAACTGGTTGGAAACTGTAACACTCTGTTGGTTTCCGCAATAGAAACAGAACGGAAACAGGCTGGAAACATGAAATACCTGAATAGAGCAGTGCGGAAAATAAGCGGAAATGTTAGTTTATACAAAAGAAAAGTCAGTGGTAAAATGTTCAATATTTATTTACATTCAGATTGGTATACAGTTCTTTGATCCTGAAATATCAGTGCATTGGAGAATAAGATGTCAAACCAACAAGTTAACAATGGATGATTCTGGCGCCATTCTACTCTAATGTAAACACATTAAACTAAATACTTTCAAGGTGAAATGCAAAGGTTCGTCTACATCATTTGATATTTGCAGTAAGATTGGAGAAATAATGTATATATTAACTTCATTTCAGTTTTAAAACATTTGCTTAAGCCTAATGAAGTTAAAAACTAAAAAATGTAAAGCTGTATTATTTACAAAATTTCGATCCGTACATGATTACCTCCCCCTGGGGGCGCTGCGATACGTGACGTAGCAGTGGAACCAGCACAGTCTGCACAACATGATGTAGCTGCATTGTATGGAAATACCTCACATAGATAAGCTAGGCTATTGCCCACGAAGCCTTTACTTGTGTCATTCACGTTCACTGAAACATATCACAGGTTGGTGATCATTCGCTATGGGGGATAAAAGAAAAAGTCGGAATATACCAATCTATATTTCCGATTCTCTCGGTATGACTGTCGCCCACGGCACCTGCAGTGTCACTGATTCTATCGTTGTCTGAAGGTTCTTTGTTCACAATAGGTTCATGTTGGTAAGGCAGGGGCACCCCTGCATTAACCATTGCCGTGAATTCTTCTTAATTCCTCGTCAGAAGAAGAGGAAGAAGTGTAAGAAAATTCCTCTGCATCACTGTCGTTGTCTACAATCATGTTAGCCGCCATTTTTTTCTGGTGGAAAAGCTCAGAGTCAAGGGGAGATAAGCGATGCCATGTTTTAAAGCCGCTGATCATACACGTGTTTTATTTCTCTTTAAAAAATAAAACTTATCACCAGATTTCGTTCATTGATGGTTGTATAATTTATTATCATCATAAAAAGGAAAGGGAAATGCTTTTTTCTTACTTTTAATACCTTTGCATTTCACCTTTAATACGAAGATGCGCATCAAAAAACCCATACATTCATAATGTATTCAATTTGAACCAAGATGTCAGGAACACCAAGCAGTCAAGTCACAAATATACAGATTATCAAAAGTTTTCCAATTCGAAATGACCCCTAAGATTTCCGTCCAATCAGAGAAACCGGTATTCATTACATAAATTCCTTGATGCATCAATATGATCAATGATGTATACCAAATTTTACATCGTGCATTTGAACAGTATCAGAGATAGAGATCACTAATGATTTCGCATAAATTAAAGATGGCCGCCCATCCTTCCCGCCACTCAGAGGAACTGATGTGGTTATTCATTGAAAGTCTCTCGATACATTGATGCTGTGCACCAAGTTTCGTATAGAACACTGAAATGGTATCAGAGATATACATCATTAAAGATTTTGCATAAATTAAAGATGGCCACCAAGGTTTCCGCCTAATCAGAGAAACCAGAACTGTCATTTGTCGTCTCTTGATGCATCGATGATGTATACCAAATTTTACATCGAGCACTTGAACGCCAGCCCAGAGAACGAGATCATTATTGATTTTGCATAAATTAAAGATGGCCGCCCATCCTTCCCCCCACTCAGAGGAACTGACGTGGTTATTCATTGCAAGTCAGTTGATACATTGATGCTGTATACCAAGTTTGTTATAGAACACTTAAATTAGATCAGAGATATATATCATTAAAGTTTTTGCATAAATTAAAGATGGCCGCCTAGGTTTTCGATCAATCAGGTCCCGATTCAAAGTATCTGGATGTATCGATGATGTATAGCAACTTTCATATAAAACAACTGAATGGTAACAGAGATATGTATCATTATCGATTTCGCATAAATTAAAGATGGCCTCCAGGATTTCCAGCAAATCAGAAAAGCCGGTTTGGTAATTCATTTAAAGTTGCTTGATGTATCGATGATGTATACCAACTTTCGTATTGAACAGTTGAATGGTTTCCGAGTTATGGATCATTATCCATTTCACATAAAATTAAAGATGGCCGCCAAGGTTTTCACGCAATCAGGTCCCAATTAGATAGGCTTCTGGTCCTTGACTAGGTAAATAAGCATACCAAATTTGGAATTCTTCAGTGGAACCGTTCTCCGGCTATCTCGCTCACGTACGGACAGACGGACATACAAGACGACGACAATACCCCATGGCCAAAATTGGCCGAGGGGTAATAAAACAGTCCATGAACAAGTGTAATATTCAGTCCATCAAACGCAACATGGGTGTAACATGAAACAGTGGTACCTTAAGCTTTGTTGCCACAGTTTACATGTATGACATATCAAGAACAAACTTCATCTGTCTCCTGTTAACACGGTCGTTCGATTTGCCAAGATTCTTGGTCCCGTGATCCTTTGCGAAATGTCAAACAACAACAACACCGACATAACGTCATAATTGAAAATTAATCGCAACAATACAAACAGACGATGTCACGTCTCAAACGCGTCACCTGTGTGACGTCGGGTCACATGCATGATCTCCACAGATATGTATACGTTATGTTCCATGTTCTATGCGTTCGTGCATTATCCAATAGGAAGCTGTAATGCTGACCGTGCAACCAGAGTCTGTAGGGAGAACAGGACCGGATGACTGGATTCGAGATTGATATCTCTAGTGGTCCTTTCACTTAGTAATATTTTCCCCGTGTTCACTGAAGTCCAAGTAATCATTTTCACTTCACTTGGAGCAACTGGCACCTGCAGGATAACATCTTTATAGCACCTCTCTTCGCTTATTGGTCTATCAGGGTAAACAGATGTCAGGATCACCAAGCATGCCAAGGGGAATGTTACTTGCTCGTCTTATTCTGTACTTCTCAACAACATTCTGTAAAAATCAAAAGTTTTATTAAGGTTAGTCAGAGTAAAAACTAAATCGAAATGGTCTATAAGGCCAGGCTATGCAATACTGGTAATTCATGAGGCAGTGGATGGGAAAGTTGACATCATATTCTGGCTGTCAGGCCTAGGCTTCTAATAAAGCTCTGCAAAAAACAATAGACAGAGAGTTGGGAGGGGTTGTTTTATTGTCGGATAGAGCCGATTACCTAATTAGTCCATGTTGAAAAATGGCGTCCATTGTCAGTTTGTGCACGGTGGGGAAGTGTGATCTCCGTTATCCAGTTTTTTGAGAGAAAGCCTTTGTTCGCGGGGCGTTATTAGCAAGTGACCCCAGCAGGGAGAATTCCAGGTCAAATGACCTTGACAGTTATTCTCAATCTCACGTTCGACTTCCTGTGATTGAATTATTAGAAGACTTACGTATATAGATAATATAGGACTACCATCCAAACTCCAGTCTGAACAAACGATGCACGGGATTGCTCCTCGATCTAACATGAGATTGATCTAATCAAAACCCCTTGGCTTTCCCCAAGTGATTGAGACCCATGTGTAGTGTGAATTGGGGAAGAGACAGTTCTATGTGGGATGATTAAGATATACCGGTAGTTGGTTACATTCAAGCATATAGGACAGAAATAGAAAAATTATATATCTGTAAAGGGGCATGACTTTGTAAAATATGGGTCGATGCCACTTTCGACAGGCGTCTGACTTAGCACTCTGTAAAATAAGAATCGAGACAAATAAGCTGTACCGAACACGGATCTGCAGATACAACTTGTACATTCAACTACATATAGCAAAATCGGAGATTATTACATCTGAAAGGGGCATAACTCCATAAGCCGAGGCGAGTAATCCTTTGTTGGCTTGTAGAATACAACAATATAAACAAGTTTCCAAAATATATAGTAGCTATATCGAACAGTTCTGCAGATATAGTTGGTTACATTCAGGGATATAGGACAGGAATGAAAATTAATATATCTGTAAAGAGGCATAACTCTGTAAAGTATGGGCCGAGGGGCACCACTTTTGATTGGTGTCTGACTTAGCACTCTGTGAAATAAGAACCAAGACGAATAAGCTGTACCGAAGACAGATCTGCAGATATAACTTGTACATTCAGCTACAGCCGAGGCGAGTAATCCCTTGTTGGCTTGTAGAATACAACAATACAAACAAGTTTCCAAAATATAGTAGCTATACTGAACACACTTCTGCAGATATAGTTGGTTACACTCAGGCATATAGCACAGAAATAGAAATTAAAAAATCTGTAAAGGGGCAGACCTCTGTAAAATATGGGCAGAGGGAAGCCATTTTCGATAGGCGTCTGACTTAGCACTATATAAATAAGTGTTGAAAATTTGGTGGTTGTGTCTCAAGCGGTTGTGCCTAAAATGCGGTAACGGACGGACGTACATGGCGACGACAATACCCCCGAGGCCAAAATGGCCGAGGGGTAAAAACCAGAGGAAAAAGAGTCATCCTGTGTTTTTTTCTCATTGAAAGGACACCTGACTGGGTATCATTTGTCTGATTTCTGCTAGTGTTTTCTTTTCTATTAAAGATGTAAAAATAGAGATGTCCAATACAGCCAAATGTTATGTACATTAGTCATGATGTGATAATTCAAGTCACTGATAACTATACAGTTATTATGGCTGCTCTAGTAAAATTTTGATCATATTCAAAATGTGAACATACATGTACTATTACTGAACTCGGATTGGACGGATCCGATTTTCTATGATATGAACTAGGCCTACCTAAAATGCATAAAGGTTACATGTACATGTATACGTGTAAGCAAACTATCAAAAAAGAAGCTATATGGCAGATCCATGGCTGACTATTTTGATTTTCATACCGGTACATTGTCAGCAGGTTTTGAATTTACATATAAATGTTACTTGCCATGCTTGTAGCACCAGTCTGTCAGTAATACCTGGCTGAAAAACCCTCCACGGATGTTCCACCTCTTCATTTCTTCACCACATTCCTAAAATACGGAATGAAAAAAGGAATATACGTTGAAGAAATTCATGTATGTTGTGCAGATAATCTACCACATATTTAAACATGGCAAACCTGAAAGTGATCATCTGACATGATCTCCAATCATCAATGGCAACTGTATGTGACGACCAATGTCAACAGTATAGGAAATGAATACCAACAATACTCTGTCAGCAGTGTTTATAAGCTGTGTTGTGTTCCTGGAATCCTAGCCTGCTTTACAAACTGCTCAAAACTTTATACATGACCATGGGCCTATTCCACACTGGTAAATTTCAACTTTCTTTTCAATAAAATATTAACCCAGAAAGATTAAGAAAATGAAAAAAAAAATAATCATCAATATCGGTTTACCCAGTGATGTTAACGGATGCATGAGCTGTAATGGCACTGCTGTACCAGTGAAACATGGAATAGTTCCTGGAGCCGACTAGGGATCATTTGAAATTAACATTACACATGTGTCACATACATTTTACTTTCACTACACGAGGCCAAATTATGCAGAAGGCAAGCTACATACCGGTATTAAAGAATATATTCTGACAAGATCAGAGATTATGGAATACATGTAATTCTAAATTCTAAAGAATAATTCACTATTTGCATATATTGTAAATCATGTCTGGAGAGAGGCCTTCCAGTCTCACATGTGCTAGCCTACCCGATACAGGCGATACAGACAACAATGACCCCCATCAACCCGGGACACAGTGCTCTTCTTTTACGTAGATTTACCATATTAAATCAAATGAGAGGTGACGTAAAGGTGCGACGGTTATGAGAATGGTATCTTAAATTGCGCGTATTTCGCAGTTTAGAGACTACACATGGACCAGGCGGCGAGGTTGAAATATTGACGGTAAGTATAATAAAATGCAACCTAAAAGTATAATACGCATCTGTAACATCGATCAGTCGCATATTTGTTATCTTTGTGAGCATTATGGCCTGTTTCTGGGATTAAAATTGGCCGACAAGTGTTATTTTGAAGCTGTGTACTTTCACTATCAGTGCTTCCCAGACAAAGAAAAGGTCGTCTTGCGCATGCGCAAATACCCTGTTCAGCTCATGTCATTAAACGGCGGGAATGTTCTGACAGAAAATACGCTTTTGTATATCGCTTTAAGTGCATTCGCTTCAATGAACTAAATGCCCTTATTCAAATTTAGTTTCTTTCATTCTTAATCACCGAGTTGTACACTTATGATGATGTGTAGGTTTAAAAAATTATTCCAAATGAATTCTTAAGTTAATTTTCTTAGATGGGGTCATCTTTTTCCTTTTTTCCAGAAAGTAGCGGCAAGAGTTATTTGCCCTTGAGTGACTTGTGTTCCCCCGGTATGCAACTGAACCAGACGACATTTATGTTTTTCCATTGTGCTACTTCCAATCCAAGGATTAATAAAATATATAGTTTTAGTGTATTCAAGTCTTTTGTGAAATTCATGTAGCATAGCTACTTTAGACGAGAAATGTCTGCTAACTGTATACTTGGACACAAAATTTGTACCACTCACTGTCAATATCTTTCAGGGCTTGTCCTTTAACAGTCTGTCTCCGTGTTTGGCACACAAAACATCTCTCGACCATCGATCTTCTGTGTCATAGTCGATCAACCCGCCTGTATTCCACGTTAGTTCAAAATCAAAAATGGCGGCTGAACTGGATGCGTTACAAATTTTTACTCGGAAACGGACCGAAACACATTTTTGATAAAGTTGAATGCGATCAATGTAATATGGTACAATTTATTTAATTAAAAGAAATCAAATTGGTTTTAGATTATAGATAATCATGTATGTGTACGATAGGAAATGTTTTTGACGTAAATTGTCATTTAGAGCAGTATATTGAAAACCACGAGAAATACGGATTCCGGACTAGAGTTCAAGTTAGCATTTTGGATTGACTGCAGGCCACTAAATCTACCACAAACGAAAAAAGAGTTCTCCGTTCACCACGGCACGTCGTCTGACTCACAACAACAACAGATATTTTTGTTCTTTTGTACCGTTCTCGGCGTGCGCGATTTATCACGGCCATGAGAATAAAATCAGGCGCGCTGTGGTGCGCGACCACACTCGCGCACCTCAAAAACGAAAGACTGTAAACCTGAAAATGAAATTTGAATTATCGGTTACTCACCTGGTTCTGTCGCTTCCTTTGTACTGGCATCCATCCTTGCATCCTCATCTTGACAAGCATTTCTTTCCATTTATAGCAGTAATACTAGAATATATTTGCACAAAATTTCTCGCCCATGTCGAAGTTGTATAATATGACAAGAGACTGTTTTGATTAAAACCTTGCAAAACAGCATAACACCAAAGATATGATGGATAATTCTCACAATTTAGAAAATCTGTTTTCTTCAATTCTCCATAGACATTGCATTTTGCACACATGATAGTGAAAACACCTAAATTGTTCAAATAGAATTGCCCAGCCTTTGTGCTCATGGTATCTGTGGTGGAGAAAGTCCCACTGTTCAGTCATAGACAGGGTGGCAAGTTCTTGCAGGCTAAAGGCCCATTCTCACGGTGCGATTTGTAGTAACAACTTGTAGCATACAACTTAGTTGCATCGTGAGAACACTCGTACGATTTTAGTCACATGCTACAAGTTGTATGAAATAGAACCGGTCCTATTTCATGCGATTAGTTGCATGCTACAAATCGGGGGATTCCCCCGCCGAGTTGTTACTACAAATCGCATCGTGAGAATGGGCCTTAAAGCATACACCCAAGTTCATATGCAAATATTCTTCCAAAGCCAAAGAACTGGGAAACACTGAAGGAATCAATGCAATGGGTTTGTAAATGCAGGTCACCTGTAGAATCCAGATCCCAATTTGTATGCAAATACTCAAAGCCCCAAACAAAAGTTTCTGCCAGTCAAGATTGTCAGAGGCAGCCTGCCACTCATTTACGTTTCAAAGACATGTTTCCTGAATAGACTGCAGTCACTGGCTTGATACAATGACTTTGGTTTAAATGCTTATCTGACAGGTATAGTGAATATTCATCCCCAAAATACTTTTGGAGAATTAAAAAACAAATGTTCAATATATTTCCCATTATACTGTAAATGTTAAATAATTTGATTAGTTAATATATAACTGTGTTGCTTTCTAAAATCTCTTCGACATGGGCGAAGCATTTCTTGGAAATATGTTTCAATATTGCTGTGCACATGGGAGCTCAAGCTTGTATCTTTGTTATATTTTGAGTGCCTGAATGGATGCCAGCACAAAGGCCTTAAGAAATTATTCTGGCAAACAATGGAAGTTTAACAGGCATAGTGGACTAAAATACATATACAGGATAGTATCATAACAAAGTTAGCCACAAAATTACTTAATTAGTCCGTCTATCGTGTCTTTATTTATTTTCTTAAGACCTCAATTTACAAACCAGATATAATAATAATAATAGAGTCTACATTATTGCAGACTCAATATTCATGTACAGGTGTTGTAGGGCATAGGCCTATGCAAAATAAACAGTGGGCCTACGGGTAACAATTAGGCCTAATATACACATGGCTCATCGATTTAATAGTTATGTCTCCCCCAAACTATGTTGGGGGGGAGACATCTAGTGTTTGTTCTGTCTGGTTGGATGGATGGATGTCTGGATGTCTGTCCGTCCCCTTACCTTGTCTGCAAGATATCTTGAGAACTACTGGTTGGAATTTCACCAAACTTGGATGGAACTTCATTGGGATAGCCCCCCCCCCCCCCATTTGATTAGGTTTTGGTGTGTGTGTGTGCATTCATCCGTGTCGGGTGTCTGTCCATCTACTGGTACATGTATATAAGGCCTTGTCTGCAAGATATCTTGAGAACTACTGGACGGAATTCCCTCAAACTTGGATAGAAGCTTCATTGGGATAGCCCCGTCATTTGATTAGGTTTTGGTGTGTGTGTCTGCATTCATCTGTGCCCGGTGTCCGTCCATCCATCCATCTACTTGTACATACAGGCCTTGTCTGCAAGATATCTTGAGAACTACTGGACGGAATTTCACCAAACTTGGATGGAAGCTTCAGTGGGATAGCCCCGTCATTTGATTAGGTTTTGGTGTATGTGTGTATGCATTCATCCGTGTCCGTCCATCCATCTACTTGTACATGTATATACAGGCCTTGTCTGCAAGATATCTTGAGACTAATTGGACGGAATTTCACCAACCTTGGACAGAAGCTTCAGTGGGTTAGCCCCCGCATTTGATTAGGTTTTGGTGTGTGTGCGTCCATTCGTCCATGTTCGGTATCTGTCCATCTACTTGTACATGTATATACAGGCCTTGTCTGCAAAATATCTTGAAACTACTGGACGGAATTTCACCAAACTTAGATGGAAGCTTCATTGGCATAGCCTCTCATTTGATTAGGTGTTGGTGTATGTGTGCGTTCATCCGTGTCCATCGTCCGTCCGTCCATCTTCATGTACATGTATACAGTATATACAGGCCTTGTCTGCAAGATATCTTGAGAACTACTGAACAGAATTTCACCAAACTTGGAAGGTTCATTGGAATAGCTCCCTCATTTGATTAGATTTTGGTTTGTGCGTGCATTTATCCTTGTCCATTGTCCGTCCATCCATTCATCTAATTGTACATGTATATACAGACCTTGTTGGCAAGATATCAGGAGAACTACTTGACACTTATTTCTACATTAATTTTATAGCACTTTCCCTTAAATAATGTGCCCACTCAACGCAAGGTGGGAGGTTGGGGGGAAAACAACCAGCATAGGCTTCATGCCGGAGCGGCAACCCAAGGGTCAAAGCGGAACCTCTAGTTCCTTAATTGACGTGCGCTCAAAACTGCTCCTCTGATACTCTTGTAGAAATTCTTGGTATAATGTTCGTTGTAAATTTAAGGACAGCTTTCCGTCCAGTCTCCGTGCACTGGAATCTTAGCGGAAACGTATGTCAGTTTCCGACCTGTTTCTGTGCAACCGGAAACAGGCTAGAAACTTAATAGCAGTTTCCGGTCCATTTCCGCTGCATTGGAAACAGAGCGGAAACTGACATCAGTTTTTGTCCAGTTTCCATGTACCGGAATCTGGGCGGAAACCTAGGTCAGTTTCTGATCTGTTTCTGCTCAAGCGGAAACCGGCTGGAAACTTGAATAGCAGTTTCCAGTCTATTTCCGCTGGATTGGAAACATGGGGGAAACTCGCGTTGGTTTCCGAGCTGTTTCTGCTCGAGCGGAAACAGGTCTGAAACTCCAGCACCAGTTTTCAATCCATTTCCAATGCATTGGAAACAGAGCGGAAACTAACATCAGTTTCCCACCCGTTTCCGCTGAAGCGTAATCTGGGCGGAAATTTAAGGACAGCTTTCCGTCCAGTCTCCGTGCACCGGAATCTTAGCGGAAACCTATGTCAGTTTCCGACCTGTTTCTGCGCAACCGGAAACAGGCTAGAAACTTGATAGCAGTTTCCGGTCCATTTCCGCTCCATTTCCGATGCATTGGAAACAGAGCGGAAACTAACATCAGTTTCCCACCCGTTTCCGCTGAAGCGTAATCTGGGCGGAAATTTAAGGACAGCTTTCCGTCCATTATCCGTGCACCGGAATCTTAGCGGAAACCTATGTCAGTTTCCGACCTGTTTCTGCGCAACCGGAAACAGGCTAGAAACTTGATAGCAGTTTCCGGTCCATTTCTGCTCCATTTCCGATGCATTGGAAACAGAGCGGAAACTAACATCAGTTTCCCACCCGTTTCCGGTGAAGCGTAATTTGGGCGGAAACTTAACAACAGGTTTCTGTCCAGTTTCCGTGCACCGGATTCTTGGCGGAAACAAAAACACCTGTTTCCACTGGTTTCCGCATCACGGAAACAGGCTGGAAATGGGGTGTTACAGTTTCCAACTGGTTTCCGCCAAGAATCCGCATTTTTGGAAACCAGTACATTTCACCCAGTGATGCGTGCACCGCTAAAGATGGGCAAGCTCCCTGCCGTTTGTTTCTTGTAGTAGTTGGCATAGGTGGGCGTATGGCACTGGTAAGGCACGTACATTATACGAAGTGAGGAGAACGGGTTTGTCGGAAATGAAGTGTCAGCACCACTTTCCCTCGTTCGAATGCGACCGGGTGTCCCGTGTCATCTCTTATATCCACCGTGATCGTGTTGATATCGGTATGTCGTACGGGGTGGTAGAGTATGTGGTTGAAACTCTGGTTGACTTGATCGCCATGCTTCTTTCTAATGGGGATCACCCGTAACAGAGGTGTGTTCACATCGCCCACAATATGGCTGTCCACTGCGTCCGAGTAGACGTAGAGTCCGTACATGCCCACTTTCATATCCATCACAACGTCACCGTTGTCAGTGGTGGGACCCGTGTAGACGCTGTAAGGCAGACCTAACATTTGCTGTAGCCTAGCACTGAGTTTCACAGCCACGTTAGGGCTGAGCGGGATACAGGACTTGTCGTTGTATGTGTTGACAGCGAAGATCACGTGATTCTTGAAGGGGGAGGCTTCAAGGGGTCTTGAACTATTCGTCACCTTGCGTAGAGACTTATATTGCAACAAGGAGAGCAGACCCTCTATGAACGTCTTGGGCTTATCGTATTGGCCTTCGGGAAGAATCAGTTTGGTTACTTTGCCTTCGTAGGTCACTTCGTACCATACTTCTTCGCCTTGTACGTTGTACCACGAGTAAGGGTATTGAATATCCACCAGTCCACATTCCCGTCGTCCACGTAAATGCAACGGTTGACAGCGAAGATCACGTGATTCTTGAAGGGGGAGGCTTCCAGGGGTCTTGAACTATTCGTCACCTTGCGTAGAGACTTATATTGCAACAAGGAGAGCAGACCCTCTATGAACGTCTTGGGCTTATCGTATTGGCCTTCGGGCAGAATCAGTTTGGTTACTTTGCCTTCGTAGGTCACTTCGTACCATACTTCTTCGCCTTGTACGTTGTACCACGAGTAAGGGTATTGAATATCCACCAGTCCACATTCCCGTCGTCCACGTAAATGCAACGGTTGTGGTAATTGAGTCACGTACTTGGCCAAGGTGTTGTCAGGAAACACATCGAGTGAACTGTTACTGGGCAACGTGAGGTAAAACATGACGACTGAGCTTTCTTGCTTCTGCACCGGGTTTTAATAGGGGGTTTCCCCCCCTAGTAGGGCTCCCAGGCCTTGGGCGCCTTACCTCGGCGTTGTGATCGTCGCGGTGACTTAGATCTGTGAAGAGTACGTCCCCGTCGTTGTGGTGTTTTGGGCGGTGACATGGGGGCCCAAGAAGAGGAGGAGGGTGGTGGTGGTGGTGGTGGTTGGTGTCGTCTACTCGTCGATTGCTGCATAAAGGCCCAACGGTTAGGATTCCCTCCCAATTCTGGAGGGGTGTGTGTGTCTTTTAACCCCTGAGCAAAGGCTTCCCAGCCCGGTGGATTAGAGTGTTTGCGAGAACGTACCATATCGTTGATCAAATCGGTCATATGAGACCCCGGCACCACTTTGTTTCGAATCAGCAGTTTTCCTTCATCGTTCCAACCCATATCGGAATTCTGTTTCACCCGGTCCAACAATAAACGAGCCTTGGTCTTGAATGCTTTAGGCACACTGGCCAACATTTCCTCTTCCAGCTCAGGTGAAGGTGGCGGCGGTGTGAGTGTGGGCGTTGCGGGTAGTGGGGGTGGTGTACTACTACCCCTATATTGATCCATAAACGTCTTGTACCGGTTCAGCGTATGATGGTAGAGTTGAATTTTCTCGTGATCGGGTAGTCGACGTTGGAGTATACTATTCATCTCTTCGTCCAGAGACTGGAGTTGTTGCACTGTGGCAGGGATGAGATAGGGTGATTGCAAACTCTGTAACAGTCGAGGTTCCACCAGCATCAGTTTTTTCGTATGTTCCATGTTTTAGCGTCCCAAGATGGAGCCTACTAATGGTCCCAGTACGGTAGCGGCTAAAGGTGCGAGGAGTGCGCCGAGAAATCCACCTCGCTGTAACACCTGTTTCTTTTTCTTGACACTACCCGTCTTCTTCACCAACGTTCGGAGACCCGCCTTGTGCCGTTGCAATTTCCCTTTCTGCAGAGGACTGAGCGGAACATTGCCTTTTAACACATTATGCGCCACTTCACACAAACACCGTACCAAGTCGGGATCCGCGCCGCGCACCAGGGCCCGGCCCACCTCCGGTGGCGCGCTGCGTAATACGCGCAGGGCCGGCGCGTGCTTGCGTATCCGTGCAGACATGATGAGGAAGTGACTGCTAGAGGGTTGTGTCTTCTTCTTTTATTTGGGTGTGTACACCGTCTGCACCTCTCCGGGAAAAATGTGGGTGCGCAATCGAAGGGTGGAGGGGGTGTCTTGTTTCAAGTCGATGCGTAGATACCCGTGAGCTCCTTGGGTGGCATCTTCAAAGGCTTCTCGTACAAAGGCCGTGTTTTTAGGGTACATCTGTTTGGCCAGGTGCATAATTTGGGAGGCGTCTCTGGGGTTTTTGAATAACACCACATACTGAGCATTCAAACTAATGTTCCTGTGCTCTTTGTTCTTACTGAAGAGATTCTGCACGATGTAGATGATGCTCAACCGACGATGATGGCTTCCTTTGGTAAAGAGACGGGTGATTCGACTGTCCGTTTCCGTCATGAGATCGTCCACCATGACCAACGTGTCTTCTGGCGTATCCTCAGGGGGTAATCCTTCCACCAAGGTGAGTCCAGGGAGACGTGCCAGTTCCTCGTACGCCGGTTGCCAAGCTCCATAACACCACAGGATGCGAGCTATGGGCGGTGAAATGAGGGCTGACCCGTGTTGGATGAGGCGTTGAACGAAGTGTGTTTTTCCCGACCCTGTCGGTCCAGCGATGAGACACGTGAAAGGATGCTGCCACCGAGGATCCATAGCGCCGTTTTTTAACGGGGTGATTTGTGGTTCAGATGGAACGTCGACGTGGATCCCACCGGGGCTCGTAGACGAACGGGTACCGTTGCCGTGGTAATCGTGATTGACCGGATTCCACTCTAAGTGTTAACGTGGTGGTAGGTGTGGGTGATGGAGTGGAACGTTCGTGGCTTCGGAGGGTAGATACGGCGGGAGGCTGGCGGGTGAAAAGAGGTCGAGTAGTACGATTAGACGGCGTCGTAGGGCTGAGTGTGTGTGGTGATAGGGTCCGTAGTCTCAGGGTTGATACGGCAGGCTGCCGGTGAGGGCTAGACGGCGTCGTGGACTGTGGTGATCGCAGCGTCGTAGGAGGGAGAGTCGTGGTGGTGGTGGTGGTGGTGGTGTTGTATGATTCCACTTGACGTTGAGTCCCCGGTGGAGCAGCACTTGGACGAATGGTGTTGAAACAGGATATCACGTACGCCAAATCGTAGAACACGCCTCCAAATAAGGTACCCAGAAGCACTACTAGACACACCACAGTACCGACTTGTGCTTTTCGAGTCCGTAACAGTAAGGGTAGATGTGCACTATCCATGGTACAACCCTACACTGAAGGATGGAGGCAATATGAGGTAGAATTTATAGTCGTTTCATGTCACGGCCTGACACCCAGGAATTAAACGAACTGGGCCAACCTTGCCATTTGACGAAATGATAGGGGATGCCACGTCGACGTTCCGTTTTCAAAATCTTTTCCACCGTGTAATAATCTTTCCGTGTTTTCGCCACCGGTTGTAATTCTGCCTCGTAAAACGTGCCTTGCAGTGTTTCTCCTTGTAGATCTTCCAGTTGATAGACGTGTGGCTGTCGAGGTTTATGGCGAACGATGACAAAGTGCTCGTCACTCCAGTTGGGCAAGTAACCTTTCTCAAATTGCCCTTTCACTTTACTGATCCGTACCACATCTCCGCGTTTGTAACGGGGTGACGTGAGTGGTGGACTGGGGTCTATGGAGTACAGCGTACGGCGCACTTGATGTTCGTTGCGTTCTGTCACATCGAGGGGAGCTCGCTGGATACTGCGATGATAGGCTCGATTGTACCCTTGCACCAGTTGAGGTAGTACATCGATGTACCGTCGGGTGTTTTTGGCGGTAAAATACTTGTACATTCGTCCTTTGAAGGTACGATTGAATCGTTCCACCACAGAGTCTTTGGTCTCGTTGTACGTATGGAAGAAAAATACCTTCTGTTTCTTAAGAAAGGCTTGAAAGGGACGGTTGAGAAATTCTGTGCCTTCATCCGATTGCAAATAGAGGGGTTTGCGCCCCGTCTTGAAAATCTGCTGGAACGCCCGTACCAGATTCTCTCCTGTTTTGGTGCGAATGGGTAGTACCCATGCGTACTTGGATAAAATATCGATACAGGTCAACATGTACCGATGTCCATCATTGTGGGGTGCAAATCGACTCATATCCACTAAATCAGCCTGCCATTGTGCGTCTATGCCTCCTACGATGACTCGGTTACGGCGAAAATGTCGTCGGGCTGCTCGATGTAAACTATAAGTGTCTTGGGTTTTTAACCAGTCTCGAACTTCAGTTCGACTAATGCCTTGGGAATGTGCAGCTCGAGCGAGCGCTCCCATAGCGCTATAAGCGGCTGGACTGGTAGGGTTGTAATACAAATCGGTTAACACCTTGTTCACAGTGGTACGCCACGCAGATTCCGAACGTCCACCTTTTCTCATCCCCTTTCGGGTGCCTCTCATCTGGGTGCCTGTCTTCCTACCCCTCATCGGGGTGCTCCTGGTGTGGGTCCCCACGCTGGAGGTTGCGCTGTGGTGTGTTCGCTTCATGAGTAGACACTGACAATCTAGCCTCTGTGCACCCTATAGATATAGTACTTCATCGACCATGGGGATTACTTTTTCCAAGGCTGTCCATAGATCAGGGTCCAGAGTAAAACCACCTCGCTTAAGACAGAGGAGTCGAGCAAAATAGGGACCGCGGAAAATGTAGACATCCTCACACAGGTGAATGCTATCACCGTCGAGGTCACCCAACAACACCCGTTTCAAGGTAGTCCACCCTTCCGGGGATAAAGAGACACGCGCTGGTTCAGACGTACACCAACACCTACTGTCGTCATCGATGAGCTCCACTCGTTTGGGATACAACAATAGGGTGCAGTCCGGTGTAAAAGTGCGGGTAGCTACAGAGTGCGCCTGGGGGTGCAGTACGTCGTGGACGTCGGTGATAATAGCTTTCAGCGCCTGCCATAATGCCGGACGGAGTATGATAGAGGGACCACCACGCCGTTCTAACCGGGAGAAAAAAGAATCATTTCTACCACTTCGTAGGTACACACCGACTCATGAAATTGACTTCGGGCTCTTTTCCCTGTAAGAACCGTGTCAATAGAGTCCATCCTGCTAGGGTTAAACATAGCTTCACCTCTCGGGGAATTTCTTCGATGAGCTGCAGTTCATGGTCATAGACGATCAGGGTGACGTGAGGCGTGAGTTGGAACAAAGCAAGCTCCCCAAGTGCTCCGTGCGCTGCTGTGGTGGTGAATGACAAAACACCGACGAGGCAAGTCTGTATATATCGATTCCACCCTCCCCCCTTCGTGAAAGTCCGTGATCACTCGTGTCTATTAAAACCCCTAGTCCGTAGCCGTACACGTTATAGGTTTTTTTTTCGCACCTCTGTGTATCCGTATCCGTATACGTTATAGTTTTTTATTTTCCACCCTCACCCTTCGTGAAAGTCCGTGATGATTCGGGCTGTAATGTTATAAACATAGGAATGGATTTTAACCTAGGAATTAACACTAGGTGAATTTGGTGCAAAATATGTGGATTGTGAGTGAACCCAGGAAGGGTGGTCGCGCCGACCTGGGCGTAGGCACCTTGTAAACCACCAATCAGCATCGACTCTAATGTTATAAATAGATACAATCATTTAACATAGGAATTTGCTAGTGTGAATTTGGTGCAAAATCAAGGGATTCTGACGACACCCAGGAATGGCGCCAATACAGTGCTGTACATGCGATCCTTTTCAGGGCCAACCCTAATGTTATAAAACATAGGAATGGATTTTAACCTGGGAATTGGCCATAGACGAATTTGGTGCAAAATCTGAGGATTGTAAGTTAACCCAGGAAGGGTGGTCGCGCGGACCCCGGCGTAGGCACCTTGTAGGCCACCAATCAGCGCTGTGTACATCGACTCAAATGTTATCTCAATACACGCAATCATTTAACATAGGAATTTGCTAGTGTGAATTTGGTGCAAAATGAAGGGATTCTGGCGACACACAGGAATGGCGCCAATACAGTGCTGTACATGCGACCCTTTTCAGGGCCAACCGTAATGTTATAAGCATAAGAATGGATGTTAACCTGGGAATTGGCCATAGACGAATTTGGTGCAAAATCTGAGGATTGTGAGTTAACCCAGGAAGGGTGGTCACGCGGACCTCGGCGTAGGCACCTTGTAGGCCACCAATCAGCGCTGTGTACATCGACTCATGTTATCTCAATGCACGCAATCATTTAACATAGGAATTTGCTAGTGTGAATTTCGTGCCAAATGAAGGGATTCTGGCGTAACCCAGGAAGGGTTCGGGTCCACTATATGGACCAATCAGCAGGCCCGAATAAGAGCCGATCAAATGTCATTAAAAGAGCCAATCCGCTATCAATAAAAAGAACCAATGAAGCCAGTATCACCTCATTGAAACAGCCAGTGAAAATCTGCTGTATTTCCGTATAAAGCCAGCAGGAGCGTGGGTAGCGTCACTCCAAACACATTTGCCACACTGTGAAGACCTATAGAACTGCAGCATGAAAATATGTACAACAGAGTAGCCAAGATGTCCACGACGAGAGGTGCAGCGAAAGAGAGGCGGGAGAGAGATGAATTAGCGAGGGCTGTGAAAAAGTATTGGTTGGAGGAGATAAAGAAATGGACACGGCAGAACACCAACATTACACCGCTGACCTGGGCCGACCTCCATGATCTGGTCACTAGAGCGCCGGCCGATTTGCTGGGACGAGACTGGTTGAACTGCCTGCGAGATGTGTTAGACGAACACCACGAACAACAACAACACCAACACCAACACCAACACCAACAACAACAACCACAACAACAAGAGTTCGTGGACATGGCAGACGTGCCACGAATCCCACCGCCAAGATTCCTGCAGGATCTTCCAGTCTCACCAGACGACTCTGAATGCCGCTACACATACCCTGGCCGGTAGTTTTACGTCAGCAATTTGGAGTAGACAGGCAAACTCCCCCTGAATAAAACAGGGTAAACAAATTGACTTCAACGGCCCTTTTCAGGGCCAACCAACGGCCCTTGTCAGGGCCACCCTAATCTACCGGAAGGGGGAACTTCTAACACATTCAATTCAAATCACAGGCCCAACATGATCGCCTCTATATTCTATATAATTCCCAATCTCCAACTCCAAAAAACAATCCCTGCCCCATAACGTCCCTTTTCAGGGCCAACCCCTTAAAATCTTCCAACATGCAGTTTTTCTCATTGTTTTAGGGCCAACCCATGCAAAAATTTTGTGCAAAATATGAGGATTGTAAATTAACCCAGGAAGCATTGGGCGCGCGGACCTCGGCGTAGGCACCTTGTAGGGCATCAATCAGCGACGCGTATATCGACTCTAATGTTATCTCAATACACGCAACCATTTAACATAGGAATTTGCTAGTGGGAATTTGGTGCAAAATGAAGGGATTCTGGCGGCACCCTGGAATGGCGCCAATACAGTGCTGTACATGCGACCCTTTTCAGGGCCAACCGTAATGTTATATCAATACATGCAATCATTTAACGTAGGAATTGACACTAGGTGAATTTGGTGCAAAATGAGCGGATTGTAACCAGGAAGGGTGGTCGCGCGGACCTCGGCGTAGGCACCTTGTAGGCCACCAATCAGCGCTGTGTACATCGACTCTAATGTTATGTCAATACACGCAATCATTTAACATGGGAGTTTGCTATAGGTGATTTTCGTGTAAAATGAAGGGATTCTGGCGTCACCCAGGAATGGCGCCAATACAGTGGTGTACATGTTCCAAAGACCCTTTTCAGGGCCAACCCAAATGTTAAAACATAGGAATGGATTTTAACCTTGGAATTGACACTAGGTGAATTTGGCGCAAAATATGTGGATTGTAAATTAACCCAGGAAGGGTGGTCGCGCGGACCTCGGCGTAGGCACCTTGTAGGCCACCAATCAGCGACGGGCATTATTCGGTTTACCGTACATTCATACTAATACCTGGGCGCTGATAGTAGGAAGTTTTTTCCATTGACTCAGTGTTATTTATCTATTGTTACCTAGGTGTGTGTGTGTGTGTGTGCATGTGCAGGACTTGGTGTTATTTTTGTGCTTTGAGTTACAAGTTTCCTCTTTCGGAAAGATTGGGTGGCCCTGAAAAGAGCCTTTGGAGGATGTAAGGGGTTACATCGTTTGGAACAGGTCGGCTTGCCATCTCTGAGTACACACCGGGCATTTCAACCCTATGAGTTTACACACTATGGGGCTGTCATCGCACGTAGGCTCTGGTATTCGGGCATGTCGGTGTATACAGGCTATACACAAGGCTTGATGGCCACAGGGAAAAATGGCGTTTTTGGCGATGTGATTAGAGCATTCCACGCAGCGTAAATACTGTGCTGCTTTCCATACTGTGTTTGGCGCCAGTCTTCTTCTTATTGCAGTAGTGTAGTACACAATCTCTCGCTGCTGTAAACCTGCCAGTTCTTGTTCTTTTTTTCTCTTTTCTTCGTCTTGTTGGACATTTTCTCTTTCTGTTGCTTGGTGTTCTTTCAGTAATGGCGGCTGTAAAATTCCCATCTGTTCTTCTTCTTTTCTCCTTTCTGTTTCTTGGTCTTGGCCTGGGCTTGGCCTTGGGCTTGGGCTTGATGTTCTTGTTTGTAGATATCTTCTAGCACTCGGTCAGTTTGATCAAATCGTTGGTATTCGAGTGCCGTAACATCCGCTGTCACTTGTGCTCCTGGGTCGTCTTCATTATCGCCGCCCTGTACCGGTTGGTGTTGTTGTTCATCTTTAAATAGGTCTTGTATAATATCATCCAGCCATTGGTCATCGTGTACCATATCGATGTTCTCTAGCGGTTGTAGTTCATTATCTATGATGAACTCTTGTAATAGGTTGTCAATATCCATGGTTTCAGCTTGAGCCATGATGTAATTGTGAATGAATGACTAAATACTGCGCACTATTTATAGTGTACGCGCGGACGTCAGCGAAATCTTTAGATTCCATCTTTGTGCTGGCCTAGGCAGAATTTTTTTGTGTTTGTTCTGCAACTTTAAACCGGTGTGATTTTGCAATAAATGCGAGTGGACGTATACAATTTATTTCAACTTGAATTAGGGAAACTCATCGTGTAGCATTGAAAATTTCAGAAGGCTAGCGGCAAGCGAACCCGCTATTTTTAATCCTTTTATCGATTTTTTAGACTTGTAACGTTGGGTAGGGTAGTATGGAAAACGCCGTACACTTGAAATAAATCGGTTTTCTGCCGTAAAAATACATGAGGTATCTTCCTCACAGCCTTATAATGTGACCCTGAAAATTGCAGCACGTTTATAGAAAGAAAAGTAAGATTTTTTATCGTATGACGCCGGCTACGGTAACACAGCGCTATACAGTCCGAGTCCGCCATGTTAGAAATCAACATGGCGGCTAATGAGTCCGCCATGTTAGAAATCAACATGGCGGCTAATGAGTCCGCCATGTTGATTTCTAACATGGCGGCATGTAGAAAAACGTATAAAAGGGGATAATTTTTAGTGGTTCATTCACAACTACAATCATGGCTACCAGACGAAGGTTATTCAACGATCCTAGAGAACATAGAGAGGTGATTACCAGTGAAGAAGATGGCGGTGGTGTGACAATAATTACAAGCTTACAGCGGGTGCATAATATTGCCCATACGTTGAGACGGCGAAGTGAAGAACAAGACGAGGAGGTGACGGCCGCTATGGAAGAAGATGAGGATGTACCTACGGACGATGAAGAACTCCCCGATCTAGAGTGGTTAAACAGTAACAGACCTCCAGCAAATACAGCGGCTACCCAAACACCAGTTATAACAACGCCGGCTACCGAACCACGAACGCCAGCTACAACAACAACAACAACAAGAACAAGAACAACAACAACACCACCACAATGCTCTTGGGCCGAGGTAACCCGCCTGAACGAACAGGTGAATCGCCTAAACGAACAGGTGACCCACCAAAACGAACAGATTAATGAAATGAGGAAAGACATGGGTCAAATGGACGCTGTGAAGTTTAAACTACAACAAGACCTACACCTAAACTGTAGCGTGTGTACCGACGAGGAAAGCCTGTACGCCCTATTTCCGTGCGGGCATTTATGCCTATGCAAGGAATGCTGGGTAACCCTAACATGTATAGGGGACACGTGCCACTGCGCTGAAACGGACGAACAGCATTTAAAGATCAAGTGTCCCGTGTGTAGGAAGCAGGTGTGCGGGGTAAAGAGAATCTACCGCTCGTAAAAGTGTCGTAACACTTTCCAAAGGCCCTTTTCAGGGCCACCCAATGTTTTCGAAAGAGAACTTCTAACTGAAAGCACAACGCCAGCTCCAATCACCACACTCAATGAACACTAACACTCATTTTTGAATTTTCTACTATTTTTATTAACACAAAAGAATGAACGTGTTCACCACAGTAGACTGAGTATTGAATTTTTTAATACAATTATACGCTATGAAGGCGCTTCAATGCATATAGAATGAACATAAAATGAACGTAGAATGTAGGAATACGATAATATCTGAATGTTTTCAATGCAACAAGACTTGAAAATGTTCAATATTTATACAACAAGACTAACACAATAGAATGAACGTCTTCACCACAGTAAAACTCTGGGTATTGAATTTTAATACAATTATACTCTTCAATGAACGTAGCATGTAGGAATACGGTAAATGTCTGAATGTTTTCAACACAAGACTTGAAATGTTCAATAGTTATGCAACAAGACTTGTTTGAACTCATCATCGTCTTTCCGCCCCTGGTGCACGTAGATGTAGGTAGCAATCTGTTCACGTGGAATTCTGGGAGCACAGGCAGCTTGCAATGCCAGGGCAATTTGCTCCTCGGTGACGTCCTGTAGTGCCTCAGTGATGAGCGCGTATGATGGTACACTATTGTCCACACACGTATGCGTGTTTATCGGACTGTTGTTGACACAGCCTGCACATGCTTCGATACGCAAGTGTCGAATGCGAGGTCTGACATGATCCAGGAATGTGTCGATGTACTTCTTACAAATATACTGAGTCACCTGGTCAGACAGGGCTTCATGAATTATAGCTGTGAGACTCTGCAACTTCCGCCAAGCCGTTATTTTCAAGGTGACGCCCTGGGGACAAGGAACACGCTCTTGCGTATCTGACCTCATTTTCCATTTCCGTATATGCACCAGGAGCTGGTCGTTGAAATATGCACAGCTGACAAAGATGTCGTCACCCACATAAAATTTCGCTTCGTCACTGCCCCGCTGGTCAATGACCGCATCGATGGCGTAATCAATGGCCTGTAGTTTTAGCCAGGTGTCGAAGGTCAAGGCGATATGCCTAGCTGGTCTGTCGTTAAAGGCCGGTGCGTTAAAATGCACTTCTTCTTTGACACTCACAGTTAAATAGGCTGAGAGCTCCCAAATGTTCGTATGGGCTGCCTGGTAGGCCTGCTGGATAATGTTATTGATCTGCTGCACAGACATAGGAAGTTGCACCTCTTCTTCTTTCACTGGCTCAGGCACTTGCTGAAGCACTTGCTCAGGTATTTCTAAAGGTGTTAGTCGGGGTCGTGCACCGCGCGTTTGGGTCGTGCACCGCGTTTGGCAGGTACATGAGACTCTGAGTGCGAACGTTTGCTAGCTGTACGCTCTTCGGTGGTGTCCATTACTAAGATATCATCATCTTGTAAATCCTGGGCTTGAAGTAGATCTGCTAGTTCTTCATTTCCCGTCTTCTTCAGCGCCTCCACGAAGGCTAGAAATGCATAGGGGCTACGGCGCAGTAGACCGTCGATGAGGGCTCTGTTTTGTGCTGAAGTGGTTTTCTCAGCCATGATATCTTCGCGACCGTGTTTCAGAAGTATGTTTTCCTCCATAAGCAGATCACATAATTCGGCCACATGCTGCATCTCATCAATGAGGCGAACACGGTACTTTCGAAGCTTCACTTGCTGGGATGACTCCATGACTGTGGACTCAGGCTGGTGAAAAACGGTGTAATAGTCTGGTGAAATTGCACTGGTAAAATGAAAAGCTACTCCACGTCTCATACAAGCTGGTGAGGCTGGCTAGAGGTCAGGCAGGCAGGCAGGCAGGCAGGCAGGCTGGCAGGCAGGCTGGCAGGCAGGCAGGTCAGGTAGGTCAGAGAGCTCCGCAGGGTAGTGCAATGAATACACCCATCCACTAAAAATTATCCCCTTTTATACGTTTTTTCTACATGCCGCCATGTTAGAAATCAACATGGCGGACTCATTAGCCGCCATGTTGATTTCTAACATGGCGGACTAGCCTAGTCCGCCATCATGGCGGCTAATGAGTCCGCCATGTTGATTTCTAACATGGCGGACTAGCCGCCATTTTAACCTTAGCCGCCATTTTAGAAATCAACATGGCGGACTCATTAGCCGCCATGTTGATTTCTAACATGGCGGACTAGCCTAGCCGCCATGTTGATTTCTAACATGGCGGAATAGCCTAACCGCCATGTTGATTTCTAACATGGCGGACTAGCCGCCATGTTGACCGCCAGCCGGGAAAAACCCCAGTACATCAACACACACAAACAAGTCTAGACATGTAGGTCACGCCTCTCTCAACCCAGCCGGAAGTGACGTCATAGTTACATCCGGGGGAAATAAGGCCGAAT
This sequence comes from Hanleya hanleyi, assembly GCA_036873755.1. NCBI lineage: Eukaryota > Metazoa > Mollusca > Polyplacophora > Lepidopleurida > Hanleyidae > Hanleya > Hanleya hanleyi. Next base: position 24,072 of record JAVTVY010004528.1, read on the forward strand.
ATGCCGTATATATACTACTCACGTATAAGCCAAAATGCTGCTTTATCGTACAATCTCTTTCAGTTTGAATATAATCGCTCTGTAGAGTTTGCCAATTTCTTCGTCTCATGTATAGTCTTCTTTGGCTGTGTCACTCGATTCATCTTCGTCATAATCTTGGGTCAAATATCGCTTCTTTCAATATCTTTGCTATACGCCTTCTCAATAGGTTGACAAACATCTCTTGCCAGTGGCTACATTTAATGCGTTTCCGGTTATCATTGGTTTGAACCATCTCTATACGATTTACACTTTCTTTCTTCGTCATTTGATAATTCTTTCTTTTGCGTCGCTTCATTTCATTCATATTCGCGATCTGACCCCGACCTTATGCAATTCAGCAATTTTAATCAAAGCGGAGATGTCTATGTATATTTACCATTTCCTTGTGATCTGCATGATTTACGCCCATCGACTCTTGAGGTTTTGGGGGGAATACCATGTCGAGGCTTCATTGGATATCATGTGTGATACGGCAACTGGCACTGACTTTGTGATGAGAAATAAATCGGATTATATATTGATGAGGGAACGGGTAGTAATTGTTGATGTTGTCCATGTGTGAAATTCGTCATCGTCGTCCGTTATTAAATGTGTAACAAATCTGTCATTCTCCGCTGTATGTGGATTTAAATAGTCCGCTGGTGGTTTTGGGCTTTAGCGGCCATTTTTCATGAGTTTGCCTGTTTCTCCCAGTATGTTATCTCCCTTTCCTAGGTTAAGAGATAAAGATTTCCTTTAAAAGTCTTCTAGCCGAGAAATTTGCGCAGCAACATTCATCCAAATTGATAAATTGATAGACATTGTGATTATATTCAAACAGTTAGAATATAAGCAAAAGTTAAATAATATTTATATGATTTTTTCATGAATATGCTTAACCAGGACTATTCCCAATGTTTTCTGGGTTATCGAAAGGAGCACGAGAGAGTCTATTTAACAGTGGCTACAGCTAAAACATGCACGCGAACCTTTTTTTCTCTTGTTTTTCCTCATTTTACACAATTTGAATGAAACAACACACATTATTCAAAAAGTTAATTACTTTGATTTTCGACCAGCGGACATTCTCATGTCGAGAAAATCATACCCATATGAATGAGAGGTACATGTAGCTTTGTGAAACTTCCCCATAAAATAAGGCACTTTTCGAGGTAAGGTCCGTCTCCCGATCATCAGGATTTGCTGTCTATCTACGAATATTTGAATAGAATGAAGTATGGGCAGATTGGAGTAATATCTCGAGATGCCTTGTCTTGAGGATCTAGATTCTGCGTCAAATAAATTATGGATCATTTTTTATGATATGAACCTTTGGTAAATAGATCGGCGATGTTTTTGCTCTCGCTTTATAATTAATATAAGAGGATCTAGATTCTGCGTCAAATAAATTATGGATCATTTTTTATGATATGAACCTTTGGTAAATAGATCGGCGATGTTTTTGCTCTCGCTTTACCTCAAACAAGTGAGGTAGAAGTGATAGGCTTTGTCGATGTCATGAAAAAAGCTTACATTTTTCAAACTTGTAGTTTCATATGCTGATTACTGTTGACTGTAGTCGTACGATACGTGTTGGAGGGTGGTCAATATAATCAGGTTTCATAAAATTCATGATTCATGATCAGAATGCACGTGATTCCATGTGAAGTGCCCCCAACCTTCCTGGGAACTCCAAATGATGGTAATAAATGGTCCATATTCTGCCCAAAAGCCAGAAAAATCTGTGACAGCGAATTCCATAAGACAAAATGACCTATGTCTGATGGGCATACACGAAGGATAAAGAAAACTGTATGTCGACCGCCCGTTTGGTATCGTAGATTTGAACCCCAATAAATGTCAGAAACATTTCCATGCGGTTCAATCTGGGGTACCCCTTTCTCACATGAATAATTGGAAGCCATTGCTACGAAACCCCGGAGAGTAACAGTATGATTCGAAAATATTCACAACTGATAATAGATCTTGCAATAATATTAAATTAAAATCATATATCTTTGATCCTTTGTAGATCTGTATATGTTCTCTGTGTTCTTTTGCAGATCGGCACCTCTGGAATATATATGATCCGGAACATGTGAGGGATGCGGCATTCGCCATTGCAAACGTGTTGACATTAGCTCGTATCTCTATTCTTCTGGCAGCCAGTGAAATGTTCGGCCCTCTTCAAATATCTCTCGGTCGAATGGCTAATGTAAGTGTTCTTCTTGTCCGTGCAGAAATCCGAGGAAACAAAGAATACAAGAAACAAATAAACTAGAAGTCTGCAATGTTAGATTAGACTAGCTAGCATGCATTGGCCATGCACCGCCTCTCTGTTTCTAACACATGATGTGACGTAGTTGCGCAGTCAGATTGGTATATGTCGTGTTTGCGCGGATTTAAAATCAAAATCCAGTGATGCAACACGGGAGATGAGCTGATGCTGGAATTCAAATGCTCAACCTATGAAACGTACATAATTAGTCACACGTATTATCCTCCGCGTGGCGACTTTGCATTTCGTCTTGCATGTAGAGACTGTGCTAGTGGTGTAGGGGGTTTGAAGACGTCATGTTGGAGTAGACCAAGGCCTTTGCTGACGACATCTCGGCCCATTATTCGACATTAAATTTCTTGCAGATAATATGTTTTCTGACACTGGTAACGTATAGGTTAGCTATAGGCATGTTTTGACGCAAGTCCTTATTCTTTTACATCCAGGATATCGTACGTTTTACAGTCTTGTTTTCCATAATGTTGATTGCCTTCATGGTTGGCATTGACAACTTGTTGCGGCATTACGAGACGGAACTCCACAGTCAGGTCGTGACAGGGAACATTACTAATGTAACAGCAGGGAAACACTTTGGAACGTGAGTTTTTTAACGCTACCTGGCCTGGGGGGGGGGGGGCACTTTCCACCCCCTGTTGGTTTTTTGCTCCTATCTCTGGGACAAAAAAAAAATTGAGAGCTGAAACTTCGTGACTTTTTAGATTATCATACTGGGGTCATTTTCAGCCTATTTGCATGAGCAGAGCCCCGAGCAAAGGATCATGGGTAAATTCAAAATGGCGGCCATGTGGGGTACCAGAAAAGTGATGTTTTCATCATATTTCTTCGAAATTTTTGCTTTTCTGTATGGAAAAGTGGGTAAAATCTATTTTATTTCATATCAGATTATTATTTACTGATTTATCATGCAGTTTTTGCGAAGAAAAAACAAAAATGAAAAATTCGAAAATTCTGATCTAAAATGGTCCAAAAATGCTCTTTTTGAAAATAACGCCACAGTGACGTCATCATGGCGGCTATCTTGGATTCTTTCACATTTTCTTGTAGGGCTTGACCCGACCCAATGATATAGTGTGGTAAGTTTCCGCCCCCCCCCCCCAGACTGCGGTACACCCCAAGTCGCCCAGGCCAGATAGGGTTAAGCGGTCAGACTTCTTTCAGACGGTATAGCTCCTACATTCTCCTATTTGATTGGATGGAAAATGTATGTTGTCCTTGTGATATAGTGTCTCAATCTGAGCGAGAAGATAACACCAGGTCAGCCTAATATACAATCTAAGTGAACTGAAATGTATATTGCAATATATACAGCTAGGCTTTAGACTACCAAAAAGAAAAATAGTCCCGATCCGTTATATCTTTTCTAGATTTTGTTCCGCCTTCGTTCCAACGAATCATCAAAGGCCAGTGATACGGTTGACAAGTATCCCATTTGTTCTAGTTAACTGCAAATTTTATTTCAATTCACAGTTAAGCTTTGCCGGGGAACTGATTTCAGTTGGCAAGAAAAAGTCAAAATCGTCAATTCTTTTGTACAAGTGCGCATAGCTTAACATTTATACGGACAACTTGTTGCTCTTACAATAAACTATTTCCCGTCGAAAGAAGAACGTTTAAATTTTATTAGGGAATCAGCCAGGTACATTTTTGTTAATATGTAAATCTTTTGGTAGTCTGATGCCTTTGATCGTTCTCGCCAAATCACGCGAGATGAATTGCGGGCCAATCACGATGTCTTTCACATCACGCCTCTGACAGAGGAAATGACTTGTTGCGAGAAGATGGATTTCCGTACTAAAAAATTTCAACAACACCTGTTGAACCAAATACATTTTGATATCTTATACCTTGCAATAGATTGAACTTTCATTGGGTTACTTTTTTTTGTTCAAGAGATGTTCTTGTTGAAATTTAAAAAAATGTTGTACGAATTCACGCCTGAATGGCGGAAAACTCATCTCTCATTAACATGAGAACTGCGGATCGTTTCATGTCCTTGGCCCAAGCTCCCAGCTAGACATGTCAAACTACTGCGAATCGCTTGAGATGAACGCCTGAAACGAGGAGATCCATGTGGGGGCCTAATTGTGTATTTGCGCGTAATCGTGTCAGCGCCAAATCGTGTAAACGAATTGCGCCTAATAACGTGTTGCGCCTAATCGTGTAGAAAATTTGCGATTAATGGTGGAACTGCGCCTATTCCTGTACGAAATTTGCGCTTAATGGTGGAACTGCGCCTAATCGTGTAGGGAATTTGCGCCTATTTGTGTAAATGCGCCTAATCGTGTAAGGAGGCTGCGTCTAATCATGCAGCTGTTCCTAATCATATGAACCATCTTGCGCCTAATCGCGTAGAAAAATTGCTCCTAATTGTGGAAATGCGCCTATTCGTGTAGGAGATTTGCTCCTAATTGTTGAAATGCGCCTATTCGCGTAAGACATATGCGTCTAATCGTAGAAACGCGCTTATTCGTGGAAATCATTTTGCACCTAATTATGCGTTGCGCCTAATCGTGTAGTGAATTCAAGTTCTTCGACTGTATTTGTGAAAAGCTACTAAATCTTAAGAACAGTTCACGGATATCGGATATAATCTGTTCTAAAACCATGCTTTGATTCATGATTTCATGCTAATGCTGCAAAAGGACGTTAAAGCGTTGAAATGACCATGATGAAATGTTTCCGAAATCGGCCAATTTCAACCCATACAAAGTAATGAAAATGTATATAAGGGGAAGCAGATCTTCCCCTTGTGTGTGTATGAGGAAAATGATATATCCGCCAGGGGCGATCCTTAGAGGCAGTTCTCGCGAGAGTTGGGGCAAGATGCGATATTTTAATATATTTGAAATGCTCAACTTGGACTTTTCTAATTTTTTCCACCGACCGATGAAAATCCTGAACTTCAATTTTGAAAATTTGAGTTCACTAGTCAAAAGCCGAAACAGCCAACATTGCAAATGATGACCTGAGCTGGCATGTTTCGCAGCACAAAGGCAGACAACTCATCATATAACCCGTAGGATACTAAAGGAAGCCAGCTCATCATATGGCCGCAGGCCGAATGTATCGCAGCACCATCTGTGTACTAAGATGAGACAACTAATCATATAGCCCACAGGATGCTAAGGGGAGACAGCTCATCATATAGCCCGTAGTATTCTAAGGGTGACAACCCATCATTTGACCCGTAGGCAACCACCTCGCTGGGGGTCTAATAATACCCCAGCCACCAGTCAAATTTTTGGACTGGATCCGGAACAGCGCCCACATCGCCGGGAGTGACATCATATATAGTAAAATAGATGTTTGCTGAACATTTCGATTACTTTTCAAGTCGGCATAATACCTCTGTTGACCTAACGTTAAAAAGAATTATCTGGAGATTATTTTCTCTGTTTATCTGGACAGAGCATATGAAAAGTAGTTGGTTCATGTGCAAAACTGAAGGAGTTGTTCGTCCAGATTCAAACTGAACCGTGCGTACGTGGGTTTCCCCTATACATCATAGCAACGTAGTAAAGGTGAACTTCCGCTATTGGAGGCAGGGGTGATAAATGAGCCTGTGAAATGGAGCATGCGCTGTGAGGAAGATGGCCCTTAGGACGTATATGTCGCGGCATCAGCTTCATACCAAGGGAAGACAACTCCTGCTGTATAGGTAGCACTGACTTGGTCAGGCCTCCATACGATGAAAACAAATCCGCGCTTGATCCGTACGTGATGCCTCACTTGATCTGTACATGATGCCCGCAATCCGCACTTGATCCGCACTATCATTTTCGTCGCTAGGCATGAAATAGCGTCTGGATTAACGTTCTATACCTGGTGCACATGCGCACTCCATCCCTCTCATGCGCAGTCCACCCAACTACCCTGAGGGGGTGTCCGACTCCAGAGATGACATTAGTGAAACCTCCAGGCCTCTCACCTTATTGATTTACCACACAGCCCCCGACCTTCCCGCTATTACCCCTCGTTTGCCCTTTCTGTACTACTTCGTGACCTTTGACCTTGTGCTGCCATGTTGGATTGAATTTTGACACTTTGGAAGACCTTGGACCACGTGATCTACTTGTGCCGATATCTGTGCAACCCTCTACCTATACGATCCATGTTGTTGGACTTTCTATACTACTCTGTGGAAGTGCGCACATGCGCAGTGGGCCTATAATACGCTAGTTGGAATGCCAGGCTCTAGGGCTTTTGTTTAGTGCAACTCACTTATCTCTCACCCCATTGGTTCTCAGTATCAGACTCCATACTTACCTATACGAATGATTTGGACTTTGCATGCTACGCGGAGGCCGTACGAACATGCGCAGTCGACCTGTATGACTCTACTGGGAATGCCCAGCCCCTGGGTCCTCGTTTGATGCAACTTCCATGTCTCTCACCCCACCTGCCTATGCGATCCCAATTAGACTTACTATACTACTCGTTCGTCGTGCACATACTCAGTCGGCCTATACTGCATTATGGTCCAGTCAGTATGTGCAGATTTTTCATCGGATTGTGCCTTTCTTCATAAAAGCATGAAATTTGGCACAGGTGTACATCGAGGCGTAGAGATCATTTCTGGATATGGAACCACTGCGAATTTTTCCTATGTAGTTCACCGCGGCCATTTTTTTCAAAATGGCCGCCAGGATCTCATATAGCATTAGCAATCCTGCACTATTTCTTCCGTGTGGGACTTTTTCTTTGGGTCATTTGTCAAAATATTGATGGAAAGTACGATATCAAAGTTAGACAAACGATAATGGTCTTTTGACCGAGTCGACCCGTCTTGAATTTCCAGATGGCCGCCATCTGAAGCCTATTTCATTCAATATTTCAATAACCGCACAATATATCAACATAATTCCCGTCGATACACCAATATTTTATTGTCTCAGCACGACGATTATTTCACAGTAGATGGTGTAATAACAGCCATCTCGGATTTCCAAAATGGCTGCTATCTTTTTCCAAAATGGCCTCTCGATTTTTAATTCGGACACCTTGGGCACACGTAGCTTTGTATAAGTTAGCCACTCTACTGCGTTGTACTTTGATTTTTGAAAAGAAATTGTTCTGCAGTGCCAAATTATTATGAGACAGTATATTTAGAATAATAATTAAAAATAGCCAACCAGATATTGTTCACAAGATTTTCCAAAATGGCCGCCAGATTTTCATGTTGAGTCACTTAGACACACTCATTTTTGCGTTATTTGTCAACACTACTGCGTTGCGTTTGATGTTTGAAAGCAGGATAGCTAGTAGACTAGCAGAATAGTTGCCACAGTATTATAAGACAGTAATATTTAATTAATTAAAGAATAAAAATATTATTATTGATAAAGATAATGAGAAAATTAGGCAAATATAGTCAACTAAATATTGTGAATTTTTTGACGGACTTTTCTCATAAAGCACCAAAGCTCATACGGAACTAGACAAGGCGTTGGGAGAGCAATGAGATATGGAGTCATTTCGTTCCAGGTTAATACAGGCCCTAACAACCATTTTGCAAGATGGCTGCCATGAGGCATGGCTGTTTATGACCGTTTCATTATCTTGCTCGGAGTATTATCACCACCTCTTAAACGAGAGAACTAAACATTTCCACAGTTATATAGTTAAATGCGAGCAGATTTAACTTGGTGGTTCAGCTGACATAGTCTTGTCGGGATGGCTACTCGAGTGACTTATTGTCCATAATGTCTTGGATTTGTAGGGTTCTATATGATAGAGCTTTATTACATGAGGTCATGTAAATTAGTAAAGTACGCTTTCATGTAATCAAAACGAGAAGAAATACGTTGAAAGAGATACATTATTGAAAAATACTTTTCTATATTTGCACTAGGATCCAAATATTTTTTAACAGGCGGTTGGGCTGAATATGCTTATGACGTGTCTAACTGGATCCATTAAACAAAACTTGGGACAAACTCAACGACGTTGTTGTAATATATGTACTTATTCGAAAAGTGGAAATTCAGAAAAAAATATTCGTGTTCCATTTATGCTATCTTCTACAGTGATTTCAACCTCAATAAGTACGCATTTTTCTGGGTCTTCATGGGCGCCATATCATTTTGAAGTACCGATGGCGTTTGGAATCAAACAAACGATCTGTATAACCCTGAAATGAAAAGCTAATGAGATAGAGAGAGAGAGAGAGAGAGAGTATATCCACTCTTATCTTCCCGAGTTTCTGGAGAATGGCATTAAATGGGGACAGATAGGATTGAAAAATGTTGAATGCTAAGATAAGCTCTACCTCCAGCGCATTTCATTTGATATGAGCACAGCATGGTTTGTTTCCATTGGCAATATCTCTTTCATAGCGGACGGAATCAGCTGGCGCCCGTATCGATTTGACTACAGCAGCCTCTTGTCCATATAAATCCTATTCTAATTACTATGCGAATAAGGGGATGTCGTTATAGAGATGCCCCACAAGTGGTTTCAACTTAGTGGTTTCAATTTGGGGATGGGTGAATGGTTTATAGGGCCACAAAATCAATGCAGCAATCTGGCCGTTCAATATTTTTCACATACAACTTTTGTTAGCTATGTTCACCACATAAAAACATACGCTCTTCAACTTGAATTGATTTAATAGTAGTGAAGTAAACCGTGAACTGTGGGTCAGTACAAGATACTCTGCTTATGTGACGAGTTCAATCACCTCGCAAACCATTACTACAGAAACTAGTTAAGTTCTCCTTTTCTCTTCACTCACGGTTTCGTGAGTTTCGTTATTAATACCATTCATCTTTTAAAATGCTATAGCAGGCAAGTCACTTGCATTTTGTTTCATATTGTATTTAACTAATCCAAAGCTCAAGGGGTCGTCTAAGCACCTTGTGTGTTTTGCAAATTTCCGTTGTGTTTGAATCACATGAAAATCGTGTTGTCTTGTCAGCATCATTAAATGTTTTCCCCGCTGTGATGACCTCATCAGTGACGATAATTCAAAATCGAAAAACATGTAGCTTTCAACTTCCTGGATTTGGACTACCGTAACGTCGTTGCATTATTGTGTTAGGTAAACTATACGGATTTACGCTTCGAAACATCGACAATTCCATTGTATGCCCTTTGGTTTTTGTTTGTCTTTTCTGTAATATCAGGCCATGCGTTTCTATTTCCCAGATTCTAATATATATTCACATGATGCGGACAGGTGTATAACCGTACCACCAAGATGAACTGCTATATGCAGATTGTAATATTATAAGAAGAGAGGAGAGTGTATATTATGTATTCACAATATTATTTATTATCATATATGGTATTAGTACTGAAGGCATAGACGCCCATCTCTGATGAGAACGTGTACTTACATACACCTGAAGATTTTTGAAGACTGTTGAGTACGTATGGATCCCCCTATAGCATAATTATAATTTAGTATACTTGTGTGGATCGGGAATGTCGATGTTATGAGCATAATCTGGGTACAATCGGGTAGTGTATGTTAAGATGAGTTTATGGAAAATTTTGCTTCCAAATCAAGATTATAACTGCGTTGGCTAATATGATTTTGAAGAAAAATATTTCCCTGTGGTACGTCGCCAATTCGAAACCCGATCGTCGATAATACCCTCCCGGGAGGTCATTGAAATAGATATATAGTTATGAACTAAAATAAGGCTCAGATGGCGGCCATCTTGGAAATCCAAGGTGACCAGTAGTACACCATAGCTATTGTGAAATAGTCGTCGTGCTATACCCCTAAAATAACAGTTTATCAACAGAAATGATGTATATACATATATTGTGCGGTTGATGAATTGTTGACTGAAATCGGGTTCAGATGGCGGCCATCTTGAAATCCGAGATAGCCGTTGTAGCCATATGACTTCTATGACCATTTATATGGGATTTTCTATCAATATTCTGATAAATGACCAACAAAAATATTGCCAAACAGATAAACCAGCGCAGGATTCTCGATGATAATATGGGCTTCTGGCGGCCATTTTGAAAAATGGCCGCGGTGACCTACATAGGAAAAGTTCGCGGTGGCTCCATATCCAGAAATGCACCCCAGGCCCCGATGTACCTCTATGCCAAATTTTATGCTTTTATGAAAAAGGGCACAATTTTTTCACATATTGACTGGACTACTAGTGGGAATGCCTGACTCCCAGACTTTTGTTTAAGACAACTCTCATCTCACTGGCTCCCTGTATCACGAGCCACATTTGCTCACACGATCCGATATGGGCTTTCTATACTACTCATCCGATCGGAAGTGACGTCATAGCCGTAAGTGACATTTGACCTGGGCCGCCATCTTGGACCGGAAGTGTCGCCATCTTGAAACAGAAGTGAGGTCACCACCGGAAGTGACGTCACCACCACTCCCTCCCGCCATACCAGTGGGAGATCTCCACCCACTATACTACTTCCAGATCCGCTTTCATGCAATTCTCCAACAACTGCTCCAAATTTTGAATACCCTATAACGACTGATGTATGTATAAATAGTCCGCCATGCAGTCCAACATGATAATAAATAATTTTCCTTTTTTTTTCTTCAGTGAAAAAGAAATTTATTTATAATCTCGGTCTTCCAAAAAAAAGGAAAAGAAAATGTTTTTCTGTTTTCTGTTAAAACTTGGGAAACAGAAATATACGCAGGGGTTGCACAGATGTCAGAATTAGGCCACGTATCCAAGGTTATGCAAAATGCTCGCATAAGTAGGTCAAAGGTCAATCAAACATGGCGGTACGAGGTCAAAGATCAAAGAGTAGTACAGAAAAGGGCAAACGAGGACGACTAGATGTCAGGGGCTGTGTGCATGACATCATGGAGTATGATACGGAAAACCAATGAGGTGAGAGACCAGGAGGTTTCACAAATTGTCATTTCTGGCCAGGGTATTTAGGTGAACTGAGCATACGCAGGATCGAGTGCGCATGTGAACAAGGTGTGGAACATGGCATAGAGAACCATTAGGGTGAGAGACGAGGGGTTTTCCTTGAACGAGAGCCTGGGAGCCTGACATTCCCACTAGGGCAGTTAGGCAGACTGTGTATGCGCGCACGGTCAATCAGTAGTATGCAATGTGTAAATTGGGTCGTAGGCAGGTGTAGAGTGATACAGAGAACCAGTGGGGTAAGAGCTCTTAAGTTGGACATTCGTTATAGAATTCACTGGACTAGTCTGGGCAGGTTGGTTATTGGCAATTGGGTATTGGTCAGCCAGTTTGACAGCATCTGTAAGTTACTTCTGAGGATAAGCTGGGAGCCTTCCGGACATGTTGCAAGTCTGACCATGTTGCATCCTGCTGTTCTGAGTGATTACGTGAGTGGACCAAGGAGAATTCAGTATGTTTGCTCAACCAATCAGGACCTTAGATCAGACTAATCAGGAAGCTGGATTTCTCCAGTTGTAGTATTACACTATGCACGAGCTCAGCACACAACCGCGACGATGGACGCGAGGCTTGAAAAATGCTTCAACGCTTTAGCGATTCAGGGCCATTTTAAGGTCCCCTCCTCCTCCTCTATTTCTGAGCCCTCAATCACTGAATCTGGAACCTGAATCCAGACGCTATTTGACACCTAGCGGTGAAAATGATAGTGCGGATCAGGTACGGATTTGCGGGCGTCATGTGCAGAACCAGTGCGGATTGCGGGCGTCATGTGCGGATCAAGTGCGGATTGCAGGCATCATGTGCCGATCAAGTGCGGATATTTCATCGTACGGAGGCCCGACCGGATCACTGCTACCTGTACAGCAGGAGTTGTCTTCCCTTAGTATGAAGATGGCGCCGCGATACATTCGTCCTTCCGGTCATATGATAAGTTGTCATCCTTAGAACTACAGGCTATATGATGAGTTAGTAATAGTGAAATTGCCTAGGATTCTTGGGGCGGTGGGCGCACGGTAGGGGGGGGGGAAGGGGTGGGGGTGGGGGGTATGGGCTCGCATGCACAGGAGTCACGTGAATTCCGGTTGACCGTTGACATAAGACCTTGGACTTCCTGTCACCTGATTTCCGGTGAACCTTTGACCTTTGATCTACGCATGACTTACCTCTGACAAGTCTGGAGATGTTTTCGCTGGCGACGTCATCCTGTGTGGCGCGTTATACAGAGAACCAACGGATGGAGCGGCATGGTGGTTTCACCAAATGGATCCCTAGATTAGTGAGGTGAACTACTGATTGAGTGCGCATGCGGTATATGGAGAACCATTGTGGTGAGCGACATGGGATTTGCACCAAACGGAATCCCGGAGCCAGGTATTAGTCCCGGGGTAAAATAAATCGACTGCTCTTGCGCGCAGAGTAGTATAGAAAGCAGAATACGGGTCGTATATGAAGGTGTGGAGCGCGATACGGAGAACCAGTGGACTGACGAGCATGAACAGGAGGCGTTCCGCTGTTCTCATTGGTTGTTGATTGGATCAGTCAGATCGCAAGATTTTCTTCGGTTCTAAAAGTAGATCGCTACAGCGCTATGAACACCATTTCTGCACACAACTGCTACGATTGACGCCAAGCGTCTGAACGCTTCAACGCTTCGGGGCTTTAGGTCCACTTCAGGTCCACTCTTCCTCCTCTGTTTCAGGGACCTGAGGTATTGAGGCGTCTAGACACACTTCGACGCCCAGCGGCGAAAACGAATGAACGCTTCAAGGGCGGATGGTGAAAACCATTCAACGCTTACATGGCAGGCGCTTCCACGCGTCAAATGCTGGCTATAGGATGAGTCTCCCCTTAGTATACAGGCGGTGCTGCGATACAGTCGTCCTTCGAGATATATGTCGAGTTGTCGCCCCTTAGCATACATTGTGACGCTACAAGACATGACAGCTTATTATACGGGCTGATGACGTCACTCCCATGAGGGGAGTTCCTTCAAACTTTTCCAGGATGACGCCATCAGTTTGCGTAATCCACCCCACCGGCGTGCTGTCACGTACACACACACACTGATGACGCCACCGTATGACGTCACGGCCAACGTGTCCCTGGATCACTTCTCGAAAGAAAATTTGGCGGTAGCGACGTCTTCCGGAAGTCACCTGACCGGAAGTCGCGACTGCGCAGGCGCGCCCACACCCAAGCGCCCCAAAACTCCTAGGCAATTTAATATTTTCCTACTACTTTAATTGTCTCCCTTTAATATACAGATGGTGCTGCGAGATATGACAGCTCATTATACAGGCTCATGTGCGGGTCACCATTTGCAATGTTGGCTGTTTCGACTTTTGGCTAGTGAATTCAAATTTTCAAAATTGAAGTTCAGGATTTTCATCGATCGGTAGAAAAAATTAGAAAAGTCGAAGTTGAGCATTTCAAATATCTTAAAATATCGCATCTTGCCCCAATTCTCGCGAGAACTACCTTTAAGGATCGCCCCTGGCCGATATATCCTTTTACTCATACACAGTAGTAGTGTCTACTGATTTCGACGCAGTGGCTCGTCACTGCGCATGCGCAGAAATTGTGGAGTGGGTGTCGCGGGAGTGTTGTGCGCAGGTGTGGCGGTTTCGTGGCGGTCATGGGGCGGTGTGCACGTCACCATAGCTATTGTGAAATAGTCGTCGTGCTATACACCTAAAATAACAGTTTATCAAGAGAAATGATATATATACATATATTGTGCGGTTGATGAATTGTTGACTGAAATCAGGTTCAGATGGCGGCCATCTTGAAATCCGAGACAGCCGTTGTAGCCATATGACTTCTATGACCATTTATATGGGATTTTCTATCAATATTCTGTTAAATGACCAACAAAAATATTGCCAAACAGATAAACCAGCGCAGGATTCTCGATGATAATATGGGCTTCTGGCGGCCATTTTGAAAAATGGCCGCGGTGACCTACATAGGAAAAGTTCGCGGTGGCTCCATATCCAGAAATGCACCCCATGCCCCGATGTACCTCTATGCCAAATTTTATGCTTTTATGAAAAAGGGCACAATTTTTTCACATATTGACTGGACTACTAGTGGGAATGCCTGACTCCCAGACTTTTGTTTAAAGTGCTAATGCAGCGAAATTGTCAATTTCATTTTTATCATGAAATTTTACGGTTTGGGATTTCTGCTTTAATTTAATAAAATTCTCACAGAGAGTTTTAAACAGGAAGATATTATATTTTGCTACGAAACACAAGGGGGTTAGCAGATAAAGTGCGACATTTACGGTCGCCATGTTTTTCGTATATGTGACGTCATAAGTATGACATGCCGATCGACGAGCAAGCCAGCGATATATGCGTAGCATATGGCGAAGGCCAATATCCATAGACTTAATTCACATTGTTGTTGAGTTGATACTGTTGATATCCATCACTGTCTTCGTATGGTAACGTGCCAGGAATGAAAGAAATAATCTAGTCGGCCACGTGTCCGTGCATGATCAGTTAAAATGATTTATTTACCTGAATTCGTGGGCATGCAGTACCGTAGTTGGACGAATGCATGCAGTTACTATCGGATTCACATAGGAGGGAACGGGGTTTTCGTGGATTTATCAGTTAATAAATCACATCAGCTGTCGAAACTCACAATATATTCCAAACTCTGTCTATGCAATTATTTGTCATCAAAAATATTCCCCTGGCATTAGAAATTATTTTAAAAATCTTCAAAGTTTGTATCGTCTGAGTAACTGCATGTTGAATACACGGTCATGCCGGCAACCGGGTAAGTGAAAAGATTAGTGAGCTCAGCTTTCTCTAGGCCATGCACCAACATAATTTCAGAATACTACGTAAAATATTAAATTGAAGTTTACATACCGAGAAAACTAACATTTCAAACATTTCAACTAAAGAAGATTCAAACAACAACAAAACAACAAACAGGACAAAGACAACATTGAAAAACGAGTTTCTCGGGAGTATCTGAAATAAAAAATAAACATGAAATTAGTTCAACATTATTCTGAAAAAATTACATAATGCTAAAAAATTGTCTGTGATAATAAACGAGAGGGGTGCAAGATAATTTTACCGACAGTACAGAAAAATATATAAGACAAATATAAATTCTGATAACAAAATATTATTCAACAATTTTGAATGGCTTTTTCTTTTCTCATACCGCACAAACTTATGAACAGTTTACATTTGCTTTCATAACCGATCATATTGTGGAATGCAAATAGAATATAGATCTAGAGTGAATGGAAGAAATTCTTAATAAAGTCTTCACTTTTTGCACAAGCAGACAAGAAAACCGAAATGTGAAATTGAAGACCGAAGACTGTTGTTTTTGCACGCGGACCTCGGCGGGAGCACTTCAGACGGGCCGCTTCAGACGTCGTGATAGATTTGGGCATTCCAATTTAGAGCATATAATATTACGTTTTTAGATCTAATTTAAAGTTGATTGTAATGGGAAGAAGAAAACATATCTCTCTGAGAATCTGGGGATAATGAAGATCGATCTTCGTTATTTTCTTGAAGTTGGGAATCCTTCCGTGTAATGATAAGTGATACACCGCAGGCAAATAAAATGCGGACACTGGCAGATAAATTTTATAAATATCGTACAAAACAAATTTATATAGACTACAGATTCTTGGTAATTAATTTGACCAGATAAAAATTATAATGGAACTGCTCAGTGGAATTTGACGTCATTTCTATGGCAATAAATTCAATTTAGCCTGGTTGCACACGGTAGGCTTTGCTCGGTCGAGGATGCGGGGCTTTTTGTATCTTCATTAGGTCCATACAAATTGTCTGTATTCATTCACAGGTATGTCTTATAACAAACCCTTGTCATACTTAATTTCCTGATGAACATTAAATTCAAAAATTTTATTAAACAAACCAGTATATTGGCCTCGAGGACGGGCTTGGCTCCCT